>JAODAL010022221.1:0-65241 GCA_025379985.1 Phyllomedusa bahiana | reverse complement strand
GAATCGTGGGAGGGGTTTGCAATTTTAACGGGAAGCCGTGGTTAGACAAAAAGCTGATTAAGGCAGTGTGATGCTTTAAGCAATGCAAAAAACCTTTGATCCTGGCATTTAAGGATACTTTGGCATATAGTACTTACTTGCTGCAGATCAAGTACACTTGTCATTGCAACGGAATTTCCAAATTGCGGGGCCTCTTCTAGAAACCCCCCCCTGTCATGTTGCAGAAATTTTTAAAAGAATGGTTTGGGGAAAAAGGACAAAGTTGTAAGGCATCCCCTCAAATTCTCATTTTCCAATCTGTTTGAGCCATGTGCGTGAGCTGGAAAACTGTCCAATGAGGGAGGGCCTTTTTACAAAAAATGGCAGAAGAGATAAGCTAAACATTATAGAAAATTGAATGTATTTTGTAGACTTCACTCATGCTTGGACCCCATCTTGGCCTGCTTGGTTTTGGGGATCGCCTTCTTTCGTAGGCAGAAGGGCACTCAGACACCAGGTTTTCGTTTAAACGGGCCTCACCCAGTTCCCGTCCCCCCACAACTGCCAGAACGGGGAAAAAGCTTCCGCCAAGTATTTCTCCCCAGAGCTCCTCAAACACCTCAAGACGGGATGACAGTCCCAAAACCTGTTTCAAAATATATGGAAACAGTTTACCTTTTCTAGTGGGGTTTCATAAAGGGAAAAATGTGGTTGGACTCTGGGATCTTTTTTGGCGACAGTAAAACAACCATTAGTGGGTCCCATCCTTATAACCCCGGTTTTCTTACTGGCAGATTATGCGGGGACTACAGCACCCCTGTCTGTAGGAGGGTTTGCTCCTGTTAGTCCGAACCCGGGCCTTTTAAAGGATTGGCTTTGCCCCAAATGGGCATTCCTTTATCGAACCTCGCGTGCTCCCCGTCATTGGGGCTTTTCCCCCTCAGAAAACGACCGTCTCGTGGACTTGGGGTCCCCCTGTCCTTGTAGCTCTAGCCTTCTGCACCAAATTTGGGAGGGTGTTGACCCTTCCTTTCTTTTTAAAAAGCTGTTGAAATAAGAAAGATGGCCACGGCACATGCCTGGTGCTGCCAGAAATTGAGGGACAGCTTGGCCATATCTTCCTTTAGCGGGGCAATGGCCAAAGTACTTGGTCAGCTCTCCCATGGCAAGAGGGGGGAAACAAACTCTGGCAGCGACACAGTCTAGTCACTGGGGCATGTCCCCTTCTCTCTAGAGACGGTCTCTTTAAGCAATGGACAAAGTCTTTTGCTCCACTGCAAACAAAGTCAAGCTGCTGGCCCTCTAAATCTTGCTGCAGCAGTCCCATGCACTTTCACGCATGCCAATAATGCCTAGTCAGTGCCAATTGTGCCCACATCTTCCACCCTATGTAAGGCCTCACTCATGCTTGGACGCTACCTTGGCCAACTGGCTTCTGGGACCCATTTTCGTAGGAAATGGCCCTCGCACCCGGGTTTTAGTGTTTTAAATGGCTCAGCCAGTTTATTAGGCACAGAAGAAACAAACAATACAAAAAAACCTCAGGCCCTGGCCATTGAAATAAAACGTTAATCCCCCTCTAACGTGGCCTGGACCAAATGGAAAGGCTTTCCCCCCCGCTTTGGGGGCCGAGCTTTCCTAGCTTGCTGCTCCCAAAATCCATTTGCAGAAAACCCCCTGAACCCCCGGGGGTAAGGTTGTTAGGGATCCCGCGTGTGTCCGACCTGGCCTGGAACACGGGGAGTGACGCCCCCCCAAGTTTTTTCTTCCAAAAAAGAGCCGCCCCGGGCGGCTGAAAAGCCAAACTAACATAAGGCTGCAAACCACTTTGTGTGGGGGCAATCAATGGCTGGTCTATCCCACCCCAAAGGCCCGGTAACCTTGGTGGATGTGTCTTGAAAACCCCGGCTGCCGCCCTGGAGAGAACGTGAAAGGGGTCAATTCCCTTTTTTTTTTTTTTATTTTTTTTTTTTTATGTGTGTTTTTTAAAATATATATATTTTATATACTGTTATATATGTGTAAATATTGTGACAAACGACAGCAAGCAGTTGATGTTTCTGCATAAGTGGAGCTATACAGAAGATCCCCAAGCAAATGCCCCAAGGTTTCCTGGCCCCTTTGGGGGGATAAGAGCCCTCCATTTAGTGTCAGTACAGTATGCGGTTGGCAGCCCCCTCTATAGCCATTTTGGGTCGGTCTTATTGGGGTAGGCCCTGTGTTGGGGGGGTGTTATCCCCCTTTCCGAGCAGGTTTTTTTTGGCATGGCCCTGGAGGCTTACTAAAGCCCTGCTGCTCCAGGTAATCGGGGCCGTGGCCTTTTACCTGCAGAGTGGAGCAGCAGAGGAGCTGTCAAGTGGCTCTGGCCCCCAGAGGTTGGGGGAAGCTGGAACCAGTGGAGGCTGGTGACATGATTGCTGGTGGTGCTGGATGGTAGGTCCGGGGCCACAGGTTAGAGAGGCAATACATATTTTTTAGTTTTGTGGTGGACGGCCAGGGTTTGTTTTGTACGGCTGTACGTTTATCCTGAGCCCAAATAAAATGGTTGAGGCCCGTTTAAAAAATAAGAGCCCGAAGTTGGAGTGCCTTATGTTGAAGTCCAATTTGTGCCAATTCGTTACCAAAGGCGGCGATCCGCAGAGCTGAAAAACCCCTGAGACTGTCCAAGATGGCGGTGGACGGTGTGAGTCTTACATATTATATACATTATATAATATTTTTATATTATATATATATATATTATATAAAATATATATATATATTTGTGTGTGTAAAATTTTATATAGTAAGAGGTAACTACATCAATTCAATATGGGTTCTATATATATTATATATTCTTACTGCCAAGCCAGCGTGCACCTATACTAATCTTTTGAGTTTCTTTTGCATGTGCTGACCAATTTTTGTTTTTGACTGTGTGTGTGTGTGTGTGTGTATATATATATATATATATATATATATACACATATATATATATATATATATATAAACAAACGCATACTGTATATATTATAAGAGGTAACACAACCATTAATATATTTCTATTTTATAAAAAAATATTATAAATATAAACTCTAAGAAATTAGCCATCACAGTCTAATAAAAAGGTTAAAAGGTAATAAGATCATCTCTTTCAAACTCGTACACGTTCATGCTTTTAAAATACAGTACTTCTGTTGGTACATTTTCCTTCAGAGAAAGTGTATCCAGTTTTCCATCATGCCATTTTTTATTGTGTGCTGGAATTGTATTCAATTATGATGAATTAGTTACAGTTCAAGCTGAAGCGGGATATTTTTACATTATGGGCTTTAAAAAGTACTGACAGTAGGCTGCTGTTTTTGTAATATATTTACTGGCTTGGCTGATATAGTGGACACTTGGGATCTATGAGGTTTTAACTTTTCCGGTCCCCTGGAAATTCAGACCGGGGTTGTTTTTTTTGGGGATACTATGGTGGTTTACTCTAAACCCGCATTACCCAGAGTAAGGAAAATCATGCTTCAACAATGTGCAATTTTCATGTTAGGTATTTTACATATGGAAACTGTACAGAACGGCATAGTATTATTTTTATTCCCTTTTCTCAAAGGAAACCTAAATTCCAACTTAGCAAAAATATGCAACATATTGGCATTAAATGTGAATAAAAATGTATACTTTTACATATGTCTTTATAGCTGTAAATCCTATTAAAGCCACATCATAGAACCTTCACATGACAAAATGATAAAGGGTGACAAAATAATAGTCACTGTAAATGTAAGTAATTTATACATTTAAAAACAAGAATGTAGGTAATAAATGTAGTAGACTTAGAAAATACAATTTAGTATATTAAAATATTTTTGATTACTTAATAAATGCTTTATTAATAATCCTTTTTGCTTTTCTATTTAACCTCTGGTTTGAACCTTAAACGTGTCTTGTGTATAAGGTTGCTAAATCAATAATCTTTTAGTAGGAATAATGGAAAACACTCTATATATCACTTAGTCAAAGTTTCCAGAATAGTTACGGTATGCTATCCAAATCCTCACATTTACTGATATTTCAAGTGAATTTTTAAGGTCTGTTAGCTAAAGTGCATCATGTTGAATTCAAACAGACAAAAGAAAGAGAGGCAAAAGAAACAAATAAAAATGCATGAGATGTCCTGATTTTAGTTGATAGAAATAAGTGGTGTAGCTGAATCTTGGAGAAAAAGCTTCCCATGCACACAAACTAATTTTTCTATTTTGTGCACAATTACTCTGTCAGATGTGAACTTATCTTTTGAGTATAGTTACTTGCCTACAGTAAAACAGTCATATATGCAGCCAAGCTAAAAAAAATGATAAATGCTTTGAAATCCATATACTGTAATAATTTCTATGTATGTATTATTTAAAGAGTAATGTATAGAAAATTAATCACAGGGTATTTAACCCCTCAGTGACCAGTCTATTTTAGTGACCAGGCAATTATTTTCATTTTTTTCTATTATTACATTTCCATAGCCATAACTTTTTTTTTATTTTTACATTGGCATAGGAGGGCTTGTTTCTAATGCAATGTTTTATTCTTTAATGGCACCATTGTTGGGTTCATAAAACTTATTGAAGAACTTTTATTAGCTCTCTCTGGGGAAGAATGAAAGAAACAGTTATTCCTCCATAGTTTTTGTATATGGCTCAGTATGACTACGGCAAAACCAAATGGGTAATTACATGTAATCATTTTTTTTACTTTTTCACAACAAAAACTTTTTTTATTTATTTTTTGTGCTATTTTTTTGCTATATATTGAGCTGTATCGATGTTCATATAACTTTTGCTCAATGAAAACACTTAAAAAATAGCTTTTGTGTTCCATGAACCATAATACTTATATTTTGGTATTTTTTATACTGTTCATCATGTGGGATAAATAATCTGATAATTTTATAGTTTGGGTCATTACAGATACAGTTCTAATAATTTTTTCTAATTTAGCACTATATTATTTTTTCGCATTAAAAGAGTGTTTTTTTTTACTTGTGACTTTTTTTTAGAACTCTTTATTAAACTTTTGTGCTATTTTTTTAGCCCTACTACTGATTTTTTGATCATTTATATATTATTTACATAGCACACTACACCTCTTATTTTATGCAGTGTATTTTATCCATCACTGTTAAATTGATAGGAATCCTAATAGGCATAATCTGAAGGCAGACCATGAGGCCTTTATTACCTATCTCTCCTTGCGAACGATCATGTTACCACCCTAGTTGTTATTGTAGAGGTCTGGTGTCCCTTACAAGCTTTTTTCTGTTCCAATGTGAAAAAGCAAATGTGCAGGAATAAGTTTCTTTAGTGAATGCTCTAAAACAGAGATTTCCCACTATCAACACACTATAACCTGTGAATAGGAGTGTCATACCACAGGGACCTGCCGATCACAAGAATCTGGAGAATCTTGGAACTGATCGTAACAGTCAGGGACAGGACCTTCAGTGAACAGTATTACCTGTTTATCTATGCTTCTATGTAGTGCAAGAATGACAAATTCAGATCCACTACATACGAACTTATCTATCTATCTATTTATCTATCTATCTATCTATCTATCTATCATCTAAGTGATCTATCTATCTATCAATCATCTAAGTGATCTATCTGTCTATCTATCTATCTACCTTCCCTTTATCTATCTATTTATCTATCTATCTATCTACGGTAGCTATCTATTTATCTGTCGCAGGGCAATGATAAAAATAGGGATTTCATCAAATCCCTAAGGGAGGTGATTCATCTTTTCAGTAAAACAGTTCAGGGATTTGATCAAATCACTGACTTTCTTTAGGGAAATCACCCCATAGAGTGGTTATTTTAACACCTTCCATGATTTTATCATCTCCCTTAAGGATTTGATTAAATCCCTATTTTCATCATTTCCCTGCTTCCAAGCTTCTCCCTTTTTCCTCCTAACGTAACGATGGTCATTATGGCCAAACAGTTAAATTTTAGTTTTGTTGGACCACCAGGAAATGTCTCCAGAAATGTAGGTCTTTGTTCCTGTGTGCAGTTGCAAACATCAATGTGGCTTTTCATTTTACTGTGGATACAATTTTACCAGCTTCCGCCAGCATCTTCAAGGTCTTTTGCTTTGTTCTTGGGTTGATATGCACATGTCCGACCAAAGCACGTTCATCTATCAGACACAGAACCCATCTCCTTCCTGAGCGGTATGATGGCTGGACATTCCCATCTTATTTGCACTTGCATATAATACATCCTAAGATGTGTCTCTAATTAACTCAGATGTTGCCAATAATCAGAAGCTTCCAAAGACATGACATCATCATATGGGCTGTCCCAAATTGTTTAAACACATAGTAATCCTAGGGTATGGAAACTTTTGATTTTGCAGAGAGTAATAAAAATGCCTTGTAAAATTCTCTCTCTGATTATTCTGGCATTTGGTAAATATAAATAATTTTGATCCTAATGGACCTAAAACGGGCAAGGTTTACTCTGATTTCATGTCATATAGTGAGAAAAACATGCATAAGTGTCTTTTTATATAGTATATGCAAACTTCTGATTTCAAGTGTGTATATATATATATATATATATATATATATATATATATATATATATATATATATATATATATATATATATATGTTATCATTGTTAATATTTTAGTTTTTTTCTAAATTTCTTTTCTCTTCTCTTTTTACATTTCCATAGATTGGCACGTTTCTTTATTTCACTAAATATATACCGTAAGTGCATAGGGAAAACAAACTAAACTAATGCAGTACATATTTATATTATAAGTCTACACACCTTGAAAAGATCAGTACACTTGTTAAAAGTAAATCTGTTATAGGTATGTAACCTGTCAACTTCAAACTATAGTTATTTCATGAAAGCACCACATTTCCACTATAAACAGATGTTGTCATTAAAGTTACTATAAATTTATATGGTTAAAGAGTTCACATTGCCAGGTCTGTAAAATCAGTCACATATGTATTTTATTTTTTTTTTTTTGTTTTACCATACTATTTGTGTAAAGATTAAAAAAAGGTTATTTTCTGAATATCAAGTAATTATCACATATTTGTTCTGATGCTAGGATATTGTGCTGCAGTACCTGATACAACAGCACTTTTGCCCATGTGGCTATGTCTGATACTGCAACCTAGCCTTAGTCATAGAGCTGAGTTAAATAACCATACATAGCTGCATTTTAATGAACACCAAGGACGACATGTATGAAGAAAGGCGCATCGAAGTGAATAGTCGAGTCTCATTTTCAGTGTATAGTGCGCCTGATGTATGAAAGTTTTTTTTGTGTGTTCATAAATGGTGTATAAAGCTCACCGCGCTTCGTCTATGTGTTAGGCGCATTACGGAACTTAGACGCATAAGTAATACGCCTAACATGTATAAAGGCTATAGATAGGCTGGAAAAGTCATTAGAATAGCATGTCAGTGAATAGAAACTATGGTACTGATCCTGCTTGGAGGACCACAGGTGTGGTGTGCTGGCTCTTTCTGTATGCAGAATAAAGTGTGAGAGCAGCAAAAATAAATGTAAGATTTAATGTAGTAAAAGTTTTAAATATAAAAATCTGAACAACATAATAAATGGGTTTTTTAATGTAAAATTTGTTTTAGATTCTATTAATTTTAAAGGCATTTTATAGGAAATATTTTTATATTTTGGGGATATTATATATTTTATATTAATTTATATGTTCATATTTTTCATTAAATTTTAATAATTACATTTTATACAGTTTGATAATTATCATAAATTACTTTTTATTATTGCACTGGTGTAAGTTGAGAAATATTGGACATTTTTGCCCCTTACAGCAAATCTATTTCCACTTTGACTCCTCAGTCTCAGGCAGACCACATTGAAATAGGTCTGCCTGTTGGAGCAGTAATGCTCCTAGTTTTGCTTAACCACATTCATAGATGTGTCTAATATTACGAGTGTGGTGCGACACACCTTTATAACGGCCCCAGAACACCCCTTCATGTTAGGTGCATTAGAAAGTGTCGAGTCTTACCAACAATGTGCCTAACACATACGTTAGGTGCATTAGACATCGTAGCCGGCTCAGTTAGGTGCATTGTACATCAGAAAAACCCTTTCATACATTTCGCCCCAAGTTTTTGTGTCCTACAATGATGGAGCAAAGCTCTGAGCCCACATGAAATATGAGGGGCATACTTAACCATATTTGCCAACTTTTGAAAGTGGCCTTCAGGGTTACTTAGAATTGTGGCACATTACGCATGCATCCCAAAAATGGTTCTTAAGCCACACCCTTTTTACATGACACACCCCTTTTACACAAAAGGCCACACACCCTGTGTTAAAACTCTGGAGGAAAACTGATTGGCAGATGTGGCACCACCCAGTTTTCCTGGACAGTGGATAGCCTATCCAACATCCATGGCAGCTGGGTGACAGTCTGTGTCAAAACCCCTCGTACCATGTGTCGTCAGAGCAGCATTACATGACCTTTACCCTGGCACCACTACTATAAAAAGAGCAGATTTGACAACTCTTCCAGATGTTCCGGTAGTATGGATTATATAACTTGACAATTGTTCAGATTAGATCATTCTGAACACGGCAAAACCTATTATGTGACCTTTTTTATTTTTATTAGGGAACTGGATTTTTTTGTTTGTTTTTTTTATTTTTTTATTTTTAGATGTTTAAACAGTTTTGTTAACTGTTTTTTTTTCTTTTTTGTGATGTTCTATTTTACTTTTTGTCCCATTATGGGATTACACTATGTGATCACTTGATCGCCTTTTATATTTACAATTATATTACTGTCATATATTACAGTATTTTTATGTATTATACCTGTTAGGCTGCCTATCAGACCCTACTACTGGTAGGGCTTAATTAACTTTAAGGGGTAAACAATAATTACATGTCTACATAAAGGGTTTACACATACAGATCATATCCACCAATCAGATGTTATACATTAATTACCAATGTAAGGACACTTGTATTATTCCCCATTAATTGGTTGGTACTGCAAATATCTCAAAAGACTAGGTGGCCTAATTGGAAACAGGTGCCATAAGGATGAGTTAACCCTAAATTGCCATAATTTGCGATGTAATGACAATTACACTGCCTGTAGTTAAGTTCTAGCACTTGCACGATTATCTTTTGGTCATGCGCCTGAGTAGGTGCGCTGTGATTTTGAAGACAATCTGTTTGAGATGGGTGACGTGTTCACACTAATGGACATGTGCTCTGTGATCTGAAAGATGCCAGAACAGCATGGTAATCCCATCCGTTAATGGACATGTGCTCTAAGATCTGGAAGATGCCAAAACACTATGGTAATTCTATCCACGTGGTGCCTGATGTTTCTTATTAGGCCAAACTGTTTTTTTTCCCAGGTTTGTGCAGTAGCAACCAATGAATGGGGAACAAAACAAATGTCCTTATGTTGGTAATTAATGTATAACATCTGAATGAGCGATATGATCTGTAGGTATATACCTTTTATATGTAGCTATCGCGTGATTATCTAGTTGTGCTTGAGAAAGGTTGTTCTACAGCTGAAACATTGTTTTTTTATGTGTCATGTACTGATTGTTTGAATAAAGTAAAGATTCCTGGCTGTCCTAACACCTGGAGAACTATTTTTGTGGACCTAGAAGTTAGGATTGACTTGTGGAGGAAAGTCTGATGTATTCCTTGGGATATTGGTATTGCATTAGGATATTGGTGCTGCCGTCAACACCTTTTTTATTTTAATAAGTACAATAAAGTCACAGGACATAGTTTATGAGTAATGTCACAGGAATAATGGTCACATTGATGTCACACAACAAGGATGGTGTACAGCACTAAACTGGGTAAAATACAGCGTAATGTCACATCATGTGGATAATTATACCTGCATTATTTTTTTTGACACATAACAGAAATAATGTTACAGAACAGGGATAATAATTATGTATAAGACTAATAAACACAGTGATATATTACAGAACTGGATTAAAAATGTATGATTTCATAGCTTTACAAAGGAACGAGTGATGCACAGGCCACAATAAAAACCCAGCCTCAAAATGCAAACGTAATAAAAAGCAAAGTTATATCACAGTACAGAGGTAATAAACACAATGATATCAAAGTAGTATATGTCACAAGACAGGAGTAACAAACCAGAAAGAATAAATCTAGTTGTTTGACTCATTTACACCCCATTAAACGGGCCCCCTGTCCATAACGAATACTTTTTATACCATCGCATAGGGGGGTTCATAACTGTGCCAAGAACAGCAAGGACATCTAAATTGAAGTTTGTAAAAAAGATATCTCAGGCAAGCTGAAGGGTGAGATGGTAAGATAAAGTATATTTATACTGCAAATAAACTATTTCAGAAAGTATTTGCTCAGTGCTTTACAAACAGTGCATCTTTTATATTAATAAAAATACAGCAACCTACAGATAACTTTATATTTGAAATAAGAGTAAATTGTAATGCACCACACATACCTACATCAGTTGTTTAAAATTTTCTAATAAAACCACATTGACCTCATTTACTTTCGCGTCTTTTTAATTTAGACATGTAAATTTAGAGAGATTTTTCTAAAATGTCCCAAATTTATCACGGGGGCTCATGGTTAATTGGAAATTTTTTTTAGACTTGTCTATCTTTTAGGATCGAGTATTAGTTGTCATACTTTTTCCTCCACAATTTTGATACATCCTTGGTGCAGCATAGAGCATTGTAACCATGACCACATTACATGAACACTTTACTGCCGTAACCACAACAAGGGGACAATATATATACACACAGTTGAATATATATACAGTAATACCGCATTATCCATCACTTCATTAGCCACCATTTCACATTACATATGAAACGGAGGGCCCCTGCGCCCATGCCCCCGGGCGCAGGCCGTCCGTCCCCCCGTCCCGGGGAGCCCCTCCCGCACTCGGGTTGGGGTGACCCCCGTTGCAGCCCCTGCCAGCGTCCACTTACCCACCACGCTCCTGCTCTTCGGATCTACCCCCCCGGGCGTGTACCCGCCCCTAGGGCGGCCCCGGGCCCCCGCTCTCTGAGTTTTAAAAGGGGGCATGCCCCGGGTAATTGGGTTAGCCGGCACGCTCCTATTTAAGTCGGCCTCTTCCTCCCAGCCTTCCCGGGATCCTTGGTGATATTCCAGGGGGAAAGTGTTCCGGCGTTCCTGTCTTCCCTCCCGTGTACCACTCCTTGCTTGTTTACCGTCTACGAACGAACCTTCCCCGCCGCCCCGCCCCCGGGCTTGTCTACCGTTACGAACCAAGCCCCTGCCTGCCCCTCCTCCTGTCCAACCACGAGCCTGCCTGCCTTTCCCTGTCCCTTTGCACCCCTGGCCCCCCACGCGGCAAGCCCCGCCTTGGTAGTACCTGGGGCTCCCGCCGCAGCTAGACCATCCCCGCTTTGGGGGGCTCTGGTGAATAGGGGACCCACTTAGACTCCACCCCGGTTGGCTTCGCCATCCCCTGCGGTGGTCCAGGGAAACCACCCCCAACCCGTAACAGTGGGACCCGGGCCAGGGACCCCCCAAAGGGGGCCTTACCCAGCCTGGACCGTTGTTGCCACCAGTCTCAAAACTCGTAACAGGCGCAGCAACTCACCCAGCTTTCCCCCATTTTGAGCAACTCGTCACCGTTCAGCACAGCACCCTTTCCCAAAGCTCCAGGGGGTTGTTCCTGCTCAGTTCCGGGGCCCCAAAGGGGGGCAACTTGCCTGTCGCTCCCGTCCAAGTTACGGAACCGAGACCTGCGGGGGGTTTATCACCCAATGCACAGCACGGGGAGCGATGACTGACCGGTTCCTGCCGAACTGCGAAGGGGCTTTTGTGATCACCTCCTTCCGGGAAAGGGCCCCCTGGATGGCAAAACCCTTTTTGGGGACAAAAACGATCCGTGACGGGGGATCACTCATTCCAGCGAGTTCCGCAACGTCTTGAAACCAGCCTGCCCCCTTTAGGAGACTGCCCTCCAAATCACGCCGGGGGGGCCCGGTCGTAGGGACTATGCGGACAGTTCCCCAAACCGGGCCTCGAAACTCTCAGGGAAACGAGGCCGCACTGTGTCAACCTTTAAAAAAAAGGCTCTAAACCCGGGTTTAAGGACTCTTGGCCGCAAGAACCCCCATCCCCCTCAGTACCTAATTCAGTTAGCGACCCGCATCGATATACGCTTCATTGAACGGGAGGGGGACTTCGCAAGACACATCTCCCAAGCCTGCGGGGACTTCCACCCCAGGATCTGTGGGGGGGGCATTCCAGGTGAAACCCTTCCCCCCACGCCTTTTGATCCTGTGCAGTCGTATCAAGACTGGCACACGTTCCAATTTTCCGGCTTTTTCGGACTCCGGCTCCCCCGGGGGAACTTCAACACCAGTCTCCGTGAAGCAATATCCTTCCGGGGGTACGCCTGGGGGGGGCCGCTTTCATTCTTCGTCAGGGGGGATTGCTTAGCGCCCCAATCCATTTTTCGTCCCCAAACCCACTGTCCCTCCATGAGGGGGCGCTGCATAAAGAAGAAGTCTCCTTCTACGGCTGACTGCTCCTCGTCGGCGATCCCCCGGACTCCCCATGGCTACGGCCCCCCTCCTATCCTGGGGTGGTCTACTGGGGAATGATTCGTTGGGGTCCCAACTGTCGGGGACGCTGTTTGGTGGCACCTCGCCCGGTGCTTCCCTGTTCCTTTTCAACCCCAAAAGCCTTGCCCGGGCTGCCGCCCCAATATTTGGTTGGATTTTTTTTCTCGGAAGGCAGTGAGAGTCTTTCCCCCGCACCGCCCATAAGATTGCCCAATCACCCACTGCCAGTACCCCCCCTCCCGGCCATCTACCCTCTTCGCTTCCGAGACTCAAACCCTGAGAGTACATCCCGAGAATCTCAGGGGAAAGGGGGCATCCGCAAATCCTCGTCACCCGCATGCAGGGTTCTTTTTTCGTAAAGAAAGGGGCGGGTAACTTACGGCCCTGATAGACTACCGGGTTTGAACAAAATCACGTGAAAAAAACCGGGACCCCCCTGCCGTTGACACGGAACGTTCGACCGACTCGGGCGCCAAGATTTCTCTAAGTTGGATCTAGAGGGGCCTACAATTTGGGCCGACCCCAAGGTGAGATGGAAGCGGCCTTCAAAAACCAGGGAAGGGGACTTTGAGTACCTGGGATGCCCTTTGATAAAGCAATCCCCGCCGTCTTTTAGACTCGTGAATGACGCCTTTCGGACCTCCCCCACACCTGCGTGGGGCACCTTGATGACATCCCGGTGTTCTCTCCTGACCTCGAGACCCACCGCACCTGTTCGCCAGGTACCAAAAACGTTCCCCGGGAAAACCCCCTATACCCAAGCGGGGAAGTGCCCTTCCATCAGACGACCCCCGTTTCTGGGGTACGTCATCTCGGATCAAGGCCTACGGAGGATCCAGCGAAACTGTCTGCGGTGTTGCAGTGGGCCAGCCCCGTGCTGGGGCAAACCAGCGATTCTTTGGGGTTCTGCAACACTTCGCCATTCATCCCCCCACTCTCCACGCTGGTGGCCCCATAGTACCCTCCCAAGAAACAAGCCAATCCACGCAGCTGGCCCAGGAGGCGAGGAGGGGTTTTCTAAGCTCAAGTCCGCCTTCGCTACGGCTTCCATCCTTGCAACCCATTCCACGAGACCCTTCACACTGGAGGTGGTGCCCGTCTTTTTGGGCTGGAGCAGTTTTTTACGCAAAAAGGGCCCCCGGGGTAAGCTGTAACTGCGGGGGTTTTTTCCAAAACATTCTCTGGCCGGAGGGAAATACACGATTGGGGACCGAGAGCTACTACCTAAAATTGGCCTTGGGAAAGTCGTTTTCTCTGGAGGGTGCCCGTTTTCCCCTCCTATTTTCGGACCCCAAAGAAAACCTCCAATTCTTCAGACGGGGTCACGATTAACCCACGCCAGGCTAGGGGTCCCTTTTTTCCCCGGTTTTTTGACTTTCAAACCCTTTAGGGCCCGTGAAAGGGAAAGTGGGGGAAACTGACCCCCCCTCCCGTGCCCCCCGACGTGGTGGGTGAAGAAATTCTCCAAACATATAATTCCTCCAGAGCGCCTCATCTCGGCACGCCGGGGGATTTTTCCCGGAAAGGTTCCCCGGAAGGACTTATGTGCGTCCAGCTCTCCCCAGAGTATTTTAAAATGGGGGGCATTGCCCGTTGGGGGCAGGTCACCCCGGCCCGAAACCTTCTGTCTGATATCCCGTTTCTGGGGCCAGAACTGGAAAAAAAATGTTAAGGGCTTTATTTCGTCTTGTGACTCCTGTGCCCGCAAAAAGACGCCAAGTCACAAGCCGGCAGGCCCCACTTCAGCCTCCCCCATTCCAACGCAACCTGGGCCAACATTTCCATGGACTTCATTACTGACCCCCCTCCGCGTCTGGGGAACACCCTTATTGGGTAATAAAAGGAGATTTCCCAAGATGGCGCATTTGTTCCGGGGCCCCCGGGCCCCCTCTTTTTTCTGCGGGAAAATTTCTTCCCTTTATGTGTTTCCGGCTGCATGGACTTCCCAGCAAATTGTCCTGACCGGGGAGTCCTTTGTCTCCCAAATTTTGGGAGCTTTGTGCAATCACTTTAGTCAAGCCGACTTCTTTCCGCCTATCACCCGCAGACGAACGGCCTGGTGGGGAGGGTCAACCAGGGTCTTGGGATGCAAACCCTTTGCCACTTTTGTCTCGGCACGCCAAGTTTAATTGGGGGCCCAAATTTGCTGCCGTGGGGGGGTTTTTTTCCCAAACTCCCTTGAGTCGGAGTCCGCGGGGGCCTCTCCCCTTTACTGGGTTTTTTGGTCTCATCCCCCCCCCACCTCCCCTCTCAACCTCCCGGGGGTCCCGGCACGGACGCACTGTCCAAGATTTGAGTCATCTGGTCCCCCGACCCTCACCCCGCTCCCCTGCTTCCCCAGGCATGAAGAATCAAAGGGGCAAAAGGAAGAATCCACCCCCCGTCTCTCTCCAGGGACAAGGTTGGCTCTCGTTTGTTATTCCCCTTAAAAAGCCCCCTCACAAACTGGGGGCCCCGGTTTGGGGCCCTTTTAGGTCATCGGGCCCCATCAACCCTGTCTTACAAACTCCGGCTCCCCCCTGCGATGAGAATTCCCCAATCATTTATGGTCCCCCTTTTTAGCCCCTGGCCCTTTAAACGCTTTTCCCCGAAAAACTGTTTTCCCCCCTCCGTTCTGTGGTGATCCCCCGAGTCTTTTTGAGGGGTCAAGGAAAAAATTTTTTGGGCAAGAAAGAAAATAGGGGAAGGCGATACTTTTTGGTGGACTGGAGGGGCTTTGGGCCCGAAGAGAGGGCTTGGGGGCCGGGGGAGAAAAATTTTGAACCGCAGCCTCCCAGGGTTTCCTTTAATCCAAATAAAAAAGGGGGCCCCCGGAGGGGGGGCCCAAGGGGGGGGGTACTGTAAGGGGGCCCCGCGACCACTGTCCCCGGCCGCAGCGCGCCGTTTCCCCGTCCCCCCGGGAAAACCCCCCCCCGCCCTCGGGTTCGGGGGGGCCCCCCGTGGAGCCCCCGCCAGCGCCACTTACCCAGCCACCCCTGCCGTCGGGTCTCACTCCCGGCGTGTAGCTCCCCCCCAAAGGGCGGCCCGGCCCCCGGTCTCTGAGATTTAAAGGGGAGTGCACCGGGAATTGGTTATTGCCCCGGGACTGCCCATTTAAGTCCCGGGCCTCTTTCCGCCACCCTTGCCGGGTCCTTTGGGGTAAAATTCCAGGTGAAAAAGGGTTCCAAGCTTCCGTCTTGCCTTTCCCGGTACCATCCCCTTTCTTACTTTACCCTTACGAACCCCTTTCCGCCCCGCCCCCACCCCCGGCTTGCTACCTTTTACAACCAGAGCCCCGTCCTGACCCCCTGCCTGCCCCCGACCACAGCCTGCCCGACTTCCTGTACCTTGACCCCTGGCCCCCCCGACAAGCCCCCCGCCATGGGTTTTTGGGCCTGGGGGACTCCCCCCAGCAAAACCCCTCCCGCTTTGGGGGGCGGGGGTCGGTGAAAAACCGGGACCCACTTAGACCCCTCCCGTTTTGGGCTTAAAAGCCATCCCTGCGGTGGTCCCCGTGGATCCACCTCCAGACCGTAACACATCACCCTCAATGTTCAATGTTTTTCCTCTTTTTGCTTCACACGTATTCACTCAGCTACTTTTGTTGGTGCCCAAAACATCATCTGTTACTGTACCCCTTAAAAGTTTTTTAAAACCTTTTACTATTCCTTATACGTACTGACAGAAATTTTTTTTTTCTGCCTCATTATCCATCGTATTGTTATTTATCATACTTTTCTGGAACATAATCCCAGTGGATAACGGGGTATCTCTATATATACACAAATTTTTAAAAAGGGAATTGTTTCTAAAATTCGTTAGAGATAACAACAAGTAACTAAGTAAACCTTGTCTGTTTGGTTTTTTATTTTAATGCATGGAGTAAATATTCACGATGTAGGGAAACAGTGAAAACTCAATTGTAATGTCGTAGAAAATTTCCATAGGGGAAAAAGACCACCAAACATTTTTCCTATACAGTAGCAACAAATAATATGTACAACATTCAGGAAAAGGTTTGGGATATTTTTTTCTGTAAATATGTTTTGGTTAATCAATATTTGTGTGCACAACCCACTTCAGGTCATGTCACAGCAAGGGGGACGGGCTGTAAGGCAGCAAAGCTACCCCAAAACAATGATGCTCCCTCTAGTTTGCTTCAACCGCTAATTTGGCGTTTTGGTGTGCAGAATTCTTTTTCCTGCAAACATAGCATTTTGCACATGTGCTAAAAAGTTCCACTTTTCATTCATCTGTTCATTAAACATTCTTCAAGAAGTGGGGAACATCTAAGGGGTCTGGCTAAAACTTGAGATGGACCCTATTTTTTATTCATTTATTTCTTTTTTTATTTGGACAGCAGTTCTAGGAACAATTCTTGTTCAGTGATTTTTATAAAAGTGGACACATGGGGGACATGTATGAACTTGCCGAAAAGTCACCAGTTCTAAATCACTATCGAGGGGTGTAAAATGCGACAGTATATATAAACCTGTCATACTGCGGTACCTTAATATGGGGCATCGTAAGTGTTGTACAGCATAACTTCGGGACATTGTCTGTGTCGTGAGCAATGCGTTGAAAATGTGTCTAAACAAACTCTTATTGCAAATAGGCTAAAAAATATCCAGTCTCGGCACTCTGGGGGCTTTGGATGTCTGTACCCCATAACCTGGGAGCTTTACCTCAGCCATATCCTGACACCATGCCCTGGTTACTCCCTTGGTAACTGTGCGCCAGAGTTGGAGGTGAATTTGTCCTCTATCTATTTCTCTCCCTCTGGTGTTATGGGGCGGGGGCCGTGTGATGATCTCGCAGCATTGTATCAGCACAGTATTTGTTTTCACCTTTTATCCCAGACCTTACTTGATTACATAGGTGTATGTGATTATGTCTCTTTTACATAACTGTGTATGGTTACCACTGCTCTGTGTGTTTTTTTTTGTTTTTTTTGGAGGGGGGGTTTACTTTTTTATTATTTTTTGTTTTCTTTCTTTAGTGAAGATGGAGCCGTCTTTTGCTTCATCCTTATTATTATGATGCCAAAGTATTTCATTAGTGCTATTTTGTACTTTCATTGCTTAGTGCTTTTCTTATTTGTACTAATGGTGCCTTATATTATTTCTTTGTGTATCAAGTGGTATCTCATCTATGGGACAGTTATTGTATGTTTTTGTTATTGTAAAATTTAATAAAAATTATGTTTACAAAAAAAAAAAAATCCAGTCTCTCCAAAATAACACCACAATAGTGATATAAACGAACTTATGTTAATTATAAAACTACATAAAGCTAAATAATATAAAATTAATCTAAAATTAAATAATATAAAACAATATTAATATAGCAATACATTATAAAAAAAACAAAAATATAAAAATCATACGGAAATATTATTATTAAAGGGGGTTTTATCACAGCAAAGGTTAGCTTTCAACATAAAGGGACAGTTAAATGATGTCTTTTTCTAACTACATTGGTTAATAGATTTTACTTTAGTCATGAGATAAAAGTGTTTATTATGTGCTCTGAAGTGGACACAGGTTTCTATGGTTACCTACATACCGAACTGCTGTCTGTTATCTGATTAGCTAAGAGCAGGGGCATCTGTTATTTGATTAGTTGAAAGAGAGAGCAGAAGGTGATGTCACCCCACTGACCACTGAGGGACTGTAATCTTATTAGAGATAACAATCTCCTGCACTACCAGTTTAATGGCTCAGCTCCCTAGAAGTTGAATATGCTAATCACTGCTGAAGTCCACAGTCTGAGGAGACAAAAGTAAGTTCAAAACTGCTAAAATTCAATGAAACAGCGTGGTGAGAAAATTCCTCTAACAAAATACAATTTTCATTAGAAAATCGAGTTAATGAATTGCACTAGTCTCTATATAGAAGAGAAGTAACAGAACACAAATGTTACAATCCTTAAAGGGGTTTTGCCACCATGTAATGTTGACGTGGGAACCTCCAAAATGGGTATCTAATCACTTTTCTAAATATATGTGATAAAAAAAGTGAAAACTCTGAGAGCTACAGCATTTCTCAATCCCCTTAGTTACCTCAAAGCTTTCCCTAAAACAACCCAGGAGCTGACAGGCCGCACTTGCGTGAAACACTTCTTATCTGATGACAGGCAAAATGAATGAGCTTTTAAGGCACCGGGTAGACAGTGCAGTCTGAGGCTGTCTTGCTGTATTGAGAATCCACTGTTGTACTGTTTATTATTTCACTTAAGTTTGAGACGCTCCCTTGGATCCTCACTCCTCACTCAACCCCTCCCTCTCTCCCCTGCAGCTTCATGACTCAGCATGATTTGTATATATCCTGCTCCCATGCTGACAGGAGGTAGGTAACTGGCGTCTTGGCAAATCCCCTTTAAGTATGATTTACAGTAATAGCTACTTATCTCTTGCAACATTCTAACCACAAGATTAAGATTGATACTTCTGTAGGAAGGACCGCATTGTGACATAATAGAAAGAGAAACATTAAAAAGTATGATTGATGTTCATGAGCTTCTATTCTTCTCTATAAAGATTAAGGCAGTTCATCGGGTTGATTTTCTGATAAAAAAATATTTATGTTAATAAAATTTTGTTCTCATTTTTGTATTTTTCATTTGTTTCTAATTAAAAACTAAATACTTTTTTATATTTTTTATATTTTAGGTTATTTTCGTTCATCAAAAGATAATTCACTGGGTCAGTAGGTGAGTATTTTGCATTCTATATAAACTTTATAGGAACTTTTTTTTCAAATTTTGCTATTTTTAGGTTTTACTACATAAAAAAATTTTAATTAGATATTTTATATTCTTTAATTTTATATAGTTTGATCATTGTCATTAATTATTTTTTATTACTTTAGTAGTATTAGTTGAAAAATAATTGATATTTTTGGTCCTATTGACAATTTTTATTAGTCTACGACAACTTTGGCCTCAGTTGGACCACTTTTAACTTCGCCTGGCTTGTAACAACTGGTTTTCCTCCACTGTTTGCCATTACACATTAATAAATCTGTCTCGTCATACGATTCTGACACAACACGTCCCCTAGTATTGGCACATTCAAAAGTGTCATGTATGAGGCACAGTGCGCCAAGTTTTGTCATTTTACTGTTCATACAGCTATAGAACAGGGCTATGACAGTTTTTTTTCGGCTCAAAACACACCAGAAAACTGTCAGAGCCCCATTCATAGATGTTGCCCATGAAGTTGCAAAGGGTTTGTTGGGTCTTGTTTATGGGCCTTATGTATGAAAACTTTCTGTCAGTAAGACTATCTTTGTTGCCCATACCAACCAGAGTTTTATTTCATAGAGTGCTCTGGAAAAATAGGCTCTAATTGGTTGCAATGGGCAACAAAGACAGTCTTACTGCTAGACAGTTTTCAAACACAAGGCCATATGTCTTATGCTGTTATCCTCACCTGCTTGAGAAAGAGAGCTACCTAGCCGCTGGTCAGACCCTATCTCTTACAAGCACAAGAAAAAAGAACTTTGAACTTTTGTGAACCTGGAAGTAGGCATTGTAACAAGCAGAGTGGCATTAACTACTAACAGCAAGTATGTTTTGTAATTGTACACTGAATATGTGGTGAAGTTGAATAAATACGGAAATTCTAACATGTTTGTAATATGTACGATCCTAAGATTATTTCTCACCACTTTCAAGGCTTGCCCTGTTTGGACAATCTTAACAGATTAGAAAAAAAAATGAGAATAGTAACAGTTTGTCTTACCATGGATTGATGTTTACCAAGGTCTTTAGAAATGCTTTTGGTGCTTTATGTGTTTCTGTAACACATTTTCTGAGGTATCATGAAATTTTTTGCTTTAAAAGCCCTTGGTTCACACTAGACAATTTTTCTTGAGAAAAACAGATTTGTCCATAATTAATCTTTGTGTGCCTTTATTTGCCAGGCGCAGTACTTATGAAACCCGTACTGCTAATTTCATCTCCTTAGGTGAAACGCCTTTTGAAAAGTAGCTTTTGGGGAAGTCATTAAAACAAAGATTCATTCACTTATTCTCTATGCACTGTGGATGTTTACCCAATGTGCTTAATAAAATATAGATGTAGCAAATAAAAACTGGAACGATAATGCACCATTACATCATAGCACAGAAAGTTATTTCAAGTTTTTTAAAGCTTTACAATGGTTTATTGTTCAAAGAACATGATATCAGCACTAAATTAAACTTTGCTACATCTGTATATGAACAGTGCAACAATTTTTTTATCAATTTAGTTTGTGAACAGAGGGAACCAGAACCATTGTCAAAGCAAATTTGGGGGAAATTTTAGCCATTAGGAGGCTCTTTAAAAATCGCTAATTTTCAGAAAGGGACTCAGTCTGGGGAAAAAAAAAGGGCTGTGTCTGTGGCACCCCCGGGCAAAAGTTTGGTTTTGAATATTGTTGTATGTTGTGCTGGGCACTAAGCTTAGATCATGTTACTGATGGACACATGTTAGAGGCTAAATAGCCTAGAATCTCTGTTATGGTGTTTAAAATTTTGTCCACTAAATTATTTTTTCATGGTTAATCATAGTTATGGTATGCTAGTAGTATAATGTTGTACTGTGTTAGCCATGGAAAGCAGTAGAAGATCGAAGAAATCGGGTGAGGCCTACTGAGTATATATGATGGTAAGCTTCGAGAGTACTAGCTGTATTCATCAGACATGATGTTATACAAAAGATTATTATTCACATACTTTTATACATACTAGACAGGAGTCTTCAGAAGATCTTAAAAGTTTTAAAAATAAAAGAATGCAATATAAGCCGAGAAAGGTGTGTAATTTACAACAGATCAATACATTATAAATTAGTAAGATGTGACAAGAGTGACATTAGCTCTTGCTGTTATCTGTTTGCCATCAGGTGGTTATCTGTGGCTTCCATAGACAAACCAGTTCACACATACAGCAACATGAAGCTAGCATGCCTATCGAGCCCATATTACAAAGTTTGAACATTTTTGTATTATGTCTTACTTTTTTTCCTCTGCCGAAATGTCCCTTTAAAAAACCCTAACCGTAAAATCTTCAACTGAGTGGTCTTCTCTGGAGAAATGTGCGGCCACTAGGAGATCTGTCCTATTCTTAAGCTATGTCTACACAGCTGAGTTAAAATAACGTCCAAAATCTGGTGGCATTTTAACGTCACCGCACCAGATTTTTGGTGTGGGTTTTCGGATTTTGCATCAGCCCTATACATTGAATGTATGGGAATCTGATGGCAATCCAGTGGATCTGAAATTTTGGGTTTTAAAATTCGCCAAACTGGGGATTTCAAAACCGGGCGAAAAATAGGGTGTTTAGATCTAGCAAGATTTTTTTTTGCTGTCTATGGGCCAAAAGGGTTTCAGTCAGATCTATTTTGAATCGGAAAAAAAACCAAAAACATGTGCCGTGTAGACATAGTCTTAGTCAATGTAAAATGGTGCAAATTAATTCATTGATTAAATCTCCTAGTTATTGCATGGTCTGTTTTGAACCTAACCCAATGCATTTGAGTGATGTAATTTGATGTTTCTAAGTCAACCTAACTGAAGATACAGCAATCTCAAATCATATTTATGTTACTTTAAACTACTGTAAACTTCCACTCACATTTAGATCGACTCTGGGGATTGCGTCCAATGCAGACAGGACACAGTTTTGGGGATCGGTTCCCCAGGGTCCCCCCGTGTTTTATTGACACAACAGGGAGAAAACAAAACGTTGCCAGATACAAACAGAATAACAAAAAAAAAACAAAAAAAGCCCGCTGGTGAAACGTGATAACAGTGCCCGTTCCCTCACTACACCTTTTCAGCAAACGGGCTAGGCAGGTCCTGGATACTTCCAGTAGTAAACCTCTCAGGCCAAAAACTTGACCTGTATGACAGAGACGCCTGGTCAGCTGTAGTGACTATAAAGGCTAGCCCCAAACCTGGGCAGGGGAAAAGTGAGTAGACACCCCCCCCAACACTTTTGCCTATTCCCAAAAGAAGCCATCCCCGGGGTTTTGGCCCGAAGAAAAAACCTACTATTAAAAAGTTGTTAAACCCCCCATTGAGGTCTTCACCCCACAAATAAAGGGGTTTATTTTACCCAAAGGCCCGGGAAAATTGGTGACATGTTACCTACCCTTTTTTCCTGGGGTAAGCCCGAAAAAATCTCGCTGGGGTGTACACCCATTAAGGACCTTCCCCTGCCCCCTTACAATAAAAACAATTATTTTTTTTAAATATATATTTTTATATATATAATATATTATATATATATATATAAATTTTTTTATAATTTTATATATATTTTTATTTTTTTTTTTCCCCATATAACTTTTCATTATCTACTATCAACTTTCACTATTTCTATCTTTCATAGTGTCACTTTTGATTTTAGTTAACTGCAGCAACAGAGACTGGAAATATGTTAGTGGTAACATTTTCTTACCAAAGGGTCACAATTTCCATCCTAGTGAAGGCAACACCCTTTTTCATTGGAACACAGTTAAACCATGTCTAGCCAACACTGGAGCTGCAATTTAGTCATTTATAGTCATATGGCACAAACAAGCATGGCTATTTTATGGGTTTCATAAGCTTTAGTGATTGAGGAAAACCATACACCTCTATCCTGAACATTCTGCAAATTTACATTTTCCACTTTGGACCAGCAAAACCAAATATATCTATACTTTTGTTTAAAAGATATATACAGTGAAGGAAATAATTATTTGATCCCTTGCTGATTTTGTGAGTTTGACCACTGACAAAGACATTAACAGTCTATAATTTTAAGGATAGGTTAATTTTAAAATTGCAAGATAGAATATCTAAAATAATATTCAAAAAATCACATTGTATATATTATATAAATTTATTTGCATTTTGCTGAGAGAAATAAGTATTTAATTCCCTACCAACCATTAAGCGTTCTGGCTCCTACAGACCAGTTAGACGCTCCTAATCAACTCGTTACCTGCACTAAAGACAGCTGTCTTAAATAGTCACCTTTATAAAAGACTCCTGTCCACAGACTCAATTAATCAATCAGACTCTAACCTTAACAACATGGGCAAGACCAAAGAGCTTTCTAAAGATGTCAGGGACAAGATCATAGACCTGCACAAAGATGGAATAGGCTACAAAACCATAAGTAAGATGCTGGGTGAGAAGGAGACAACTGTTGGTGCAATAGTAAGAAAATGGAAGAAATACAAAATGACTGTCAATCGACTTCAATCTGAGGCACCATGCAAAATGTCACCTCATGGAGTATCCTTGATCATGAGGAAGGTGAGAGATTAGCCTAAAACCACATGGGGGAACTAGTTAATGTTCTTAAGGCAGCTGGGACCACAGTCACCAAGAAAACCATTGGTAACACATTACGCCGTAAAGGTTTAAAATCCTCAGTGCCCGCAAAGTCCCCCTGCTCAAGAAGGCACATGTGCAGGCCCATCTGAAGTTTGCCAATGAACACCTAGATGATTCTGTGAGTGATTGGGAGAAGGTGCTGTGGTCAGATGAGACAAAAATTGAGCTCTTTGGCATTAACTCAACTTGCCGTGTTTGGAGGAAGAGAAATGCTGCCTATGACCCGAAGAACACCGTCCCCACTGTCAAGCATGGAGGTGGCAACATTATGTTTTTGGGGTGTTTCTCTGCTAAGGGCACAGGACTACTTCACCGCATCAA
Source organism: Phyllomedusa bahiana (assembly GCA_025379985.1). NCBI lineage: Eukaryota > Metazoa > Chordata > Amphibia > Anura > Hylidae > Phyllomedusa > Phyllomedusa bahiana. The sequence continues at coordinate 40,950 of JAODAL010022221.1, read as the reverse complement.
TGGGAAAATGAATGGAGCCATATGCCATAAAATCCTGAGTGACAACCTCCTTCCCTCTGCCACTACATTAAAAATGGGTCGTGGCTGAGTCTTCCAGCAAGACAATGACCCAAAATATACAGCCAAAGCAACAAAGGAGTGCCTCAAAAAGAAGCACATTAAGGTCATGGAGTGGCCTAGCCAGTCTCCAGACCTTAATCCCATAGAAAACTTATGGAGGGAGTTGAATATCTGAGTTGCCAAGTGACAGCCTCAAAAATGATTTAGAGATGATCTGCAAAGAGGAGTGCATCAAACTTCCTCCTGACATGTGTGCAAACCTCATCATCAACTACAATAAACGTCTGACTGCTGTGCTTGCCAACAAGGGTTTTGCAACAAAGTATTTAGTCTTGTTAGCCAGGGTGATCAAATACTTATTTCTGTCAGCAAAATGCAAATAAATGTATACAATTTATGCAATGTGAATTTCTGGATTTTATTTTTGATATTCTATGTCTCAATGTTAAAATTAACCTACCCTTTAAATCCTAGACTGTTCATGTCTTTGTCACTGGGCAAACTTAAAAACTCAGCAAGGGATCAAATAATTATTTCCTTCACTGTAGTAAATGATAATGTGTAGTATACTTTTTATTTCTTCAAAAAAGCACAAAATTAATTGGAAGATAGTCTCTAGTTAAATTTATAGCACTGCAGGGAATATAAAAACAGATAAGAAAAATTAGGCTATGTCTACACAGCACTGGTTTTTGGTCAGATTTTTGGCAGATTTAGTACTTAGAATCCACAGAAAATACGACTGTAACCAGTAACCCATTGACAGCAAGAGAAATTCCGTGCTGTAGTCTACACAGCACAGATTTTTTCAGTCGTTTTTTTTCCGTCGGTTTTAAAACCTGTTGGATCTTCTGCCGGATTCCCGTTGGATTCCCGTGCAGTCAATGTATTGGGCCTGTGGGAAAATCCGAAAACTGACCATAGTTTTTAGTGCAAACCTGCGCCAAAACCGTGGTATAGCGATTTTAAAATGCCGTCGGATTTTGGATGGCATTTTAAGCTGCGTAGACATAGCCTAATACATCCAATGCCGGGTTGGCTTGGTAAAAAATAAGATGCTGAGAAACAAAAAATATTTTTTATTTTTATATTGTTGTGCTGCTTGTGGAGCTGCTACTTAAGAGCTCAAAGTCATGAACTTTCTGCTCTATTCTTTATCTATGTATTTTAGCTTGTGTACCTATGTCTTAAAGGGGTTTTCTCACTATGCAGTTTCACAGTCACAGACAACTTTTCTTTCACTCTGCTCATCTTAGATTGTGGGTTGTTCTATAGCAGTGATTAGTATATTTAGCCTCTCTCTGTAACTAGCTGAGACATTACAAAGAGCAGTGCAAGAGATCTAATCTGTAAGTAAACAAAGCTAAACAGGCTGTGAGGAGTGAAAACAAAGGCTTAACAACAAAACAACAGCTAATCTTGTTAAAGATAATTAGTTTTTCTTCAGTGCTCAGTTAATCAGTGGGATGACATCATTTTCTGCTCTCTGCTCAAATCAGATAACCGAGTATGGTCTGGTATGCAGATTACTATAGAAACCTGTGTGCTCCCAAGCGCACATAAAAACGCTCATCTCTGAGTAAAGTAAAATCTATCAATCAAAGTATTTAGAAAAAGTCTTCATTTAACTATTCTTTCATGTTGAAAGCTAATCTTTGTAGTAAGAAAACCCCTTTAAAGTGTACCTTTAATTATAAAATAACTTTCTAGTACAAGCAAATATAAGAAAATTGTACTACATCTTATTAGAAAAAAATGTTTCCTCCTTTTCTTATAAGCCTCCTTTTTACTCCCACCCCCGTCCCCACTTAATTGTTCTTTAACTCATATATCACTAAGGGAATCTGACTTACAGAGGAAATGCTTCTGTATCTAAAAGTTGTAATGGTTGTCATGGGTGCTTGTTACAGTGGACTGACCATTGCCAACTCTAACATTCAGTGTATCACACAGAAATGAACCAACAACACTCAGTAGATCCCAAAGACAGATAAACACTGACTATATGGATTATTTTATGAGCATTAATACTGTATCTAATAAATATGAAAATCTGAGGCACATTTTTGATCACAGCTGTGAGGGCCTATCCAACAATGGCAAGTTGGCCTTAGTTCAGATTCTCACCTTTCTTGGTGTCTTTTTAGGTCTCCATACTTTTCAAAGTATTAAAGTCTTAGCTATACCTTGCTCTGATTAAAAACCCTAAGTAACTGAAGTGGGAGCAAAGCCTGACAAGGTAATGTCAGCGCCAGCTAGAAAGAACTGAGCAGAGGGCCAAGATCCCACTATAGCGTCAAAGAGCGTACTCCTTTTAGTCAACCATTCAAGAACCATTGGCTTGGTGGTCAACACAAGGCCTCTAGATAACACCAGTGACCCCTTCTGCGATGTCCCCTTACTGTGCTGTGACTTGTGCCTGCTCCAGGAACATTTGTGCCACTGACCATCCCATGTGAAGGGCCTGCCACCTCTCTGTCTGACATACTGTTTGTTCAAAAAATTACAATAAAACAAACTCTGTTTAATGTAGATGTGTGTATATGACAAAACAAACAACTGTATTTCAAAGTTGTTTCACCTTATAAGTGAAAAAAGTAACTCTTTGGTACAGAGAACAATATCCCAAAATAATAACCTGCCTATAATGGAGATGTGTGTTTGACAAATACACACACTGTATTTCAAAGACAGTTCACCACAATAAGTGAAAAAGTAACTCTTTGGCACAGAGAGCAATATCCCATAAGTCTGAACTGGCTGTAATGGAGAAGCGTGTATGTGAGAAATACACCCTGTATTTCAAAGATAGTTCACAACAATAAGTGAAAAAAGCAACTCTTTGACACAGAGAGCAATATCTCAAAAGACTGAACTGGCTGTAATGGAGATGTGTGTATGTGAGAAATACAAACACTGTATTTCAAAGATAGTTCACCACAATAAGTGAAAAAAGAAACTCTTTGACACAGAGAGCAATATCCCAAAATAAAAAACAGTGGTTCAGGAACAAGTGTGTATATGACACACACACACACACACACACACACACACACACACACACACACACTTTGTAGTTGAAACATATTTCACCCCAGTAACTATAAAATTGGAAGTATCTGGCACAGAATGCAATCCAGTGCTGCTGCAGAGAGATCCGTGTACATAAGAGACACAGTGGCAAGTGGCAGTATGTAAAATGGCTGGCCCATTTATAGGACTATAACATCACAGAAGCTGGCTGGCTGCTGATTGGCTGCATGTCTGCATGTCATGGAATTGAGGGCGTTCCTTTCTTTCTCCCATAGTTCTTTGCCCCATGTCATGCTATGTGCTCGCGGTCATTATAGAAAAAAAAAGACAATTCGTTACCACAAATCGCCAGGAAATTCGGCTTCGTTTAGAATCAAATTTTTCCTGAAATTCTAAATGAATTCCACTTTGTCAGATTCGATTCGCTCATCCCTACTCTTAGGTATGAGGAAAGAGTCTTGAGAAGAGGCGGCTATATATCAAAATATGGTACAAAAAGCTGTTTTATGTAAATCATTCTCAAAAGACAAGGCAGCTCTCATTATGTCTGAAAAAAATAAGGTTCAATCTCTATAGAAGTGATAAATCTTTACCATTAGAACTGTTAGGGTATGTTCACAAGTCTCAGAAGCTGGAAGGAACAGTTGATGGCTTCAAAAAAGGTTAAACATTTATTACAACAAAATAAAACCAACACTTACTGTACGTGGACATATAGAATTGTTAAGGATATTGATCCAGTCTGATTGCCACTTTGGATCAAGAGCAAAATATTTCCTTTCATTTTAGATTGGTTCATGCCTTATACGTTCTTTATTTCTGGATTAACATTTGAAAACAAAGTTTACCAATACCCTACCTTTTCATCACCATCTCATCCCCTTCTGTGACTGAACTTGATGGGAATATGTATTTTTAAAACTTTATTCACTATATTAATATTTCATTAGTCAGCAGTAAGGAGCAGTGTAGCTGTAAGTACAACACTGTCTTAAATGCTCACTACACAGCCTGCACCATCTCTATATATTTCTCTGGATCTTTCTCCCCTCTCACCTCACAATAGTCTTCTATGGGAAGTTGTAACCTGATTTCTCAGTGAAGCTGCTTTCCATCTACTTTGCAAGATGAATTCCCTTAGTAACTAATAAGTGAGTAAACAGATAAGAATAAGGAATGAGGAGAGAAAAGCAAGATGATAAGATAAGAAAAAGCATTTTTCTTTAATAAGATATATTACAAAATTTATTTTGTTTGTACTGCTGATTTATGGGATAATGTGTTATGTTTGAAGATATGCTTTAAATTGAGTTATAACAATACACTAGTTGTGTTAAGGATTGTTACACCTCTATACTGTATAACATACTATGTGGGAATAGGATTTACATTGTATATTAAATTTCGACAGAATTTATGGTGTTGTTTCTAATACAGTTTTTTTGAGCCAAACAATGGAATAAATTTGAAAGAGAGAATCAGACTACATTCAAGGTTTGTTTGAAGTCAGTAACTATGAAGCAACAGCAAACAAACAAAATGATTTTTATGTGGGAGCCTTATAGAAGTAAGTCTATAGATTTACTATGATTCCATGTAAATTTCATGTAAATTCCATATAAGTCTATGTTCACACAGCGTAATTGTAGTCATATTTTGATGCGTAATTGCGCTGCAATACGCCAGAAATGCACACTGTAATTACGGTAATTCATAGTTCTCATAGAGAGCTATGAATTACTTCCATCTTCCCTGATGCGTATTGAATACTGGGTGAAATAAGTGGCATGACACTTCTTCCTGGCGTTCATGCGCCAGGGATGATAGAAGGGAATGGGGCTGACCCCTCCTAGTCAGCGCGTACTTCTAAAACACTCGGCGTATTGCGGCGCATACAGTACGCACTGCAATATGATGTACGAACATACCCTTAATAGTAATGCTCCTAATGGATCACAATATTTTATGTGGAGCCAAGCAAAATTCAGATTTTGGTTATGTAAAATGATGACCTCTAAAGAATTAGGCCGAAAACTGAAAATAGCAAATTATAGTCCTAAACTCAACGCCATCTGGTACTAACTTTAAAAAAGAAGCATGCACTAATTATGCCAGGTATGAGAGAAATAATAAAGGATTCCTTAACGTATATTAACATCTGATTAATGTTAATAGAGATATAATACACTCAAATCCTAGAAAGATTATTGTCAATCAGGTCAAATAGCGGCTTTGCTTCATTTCATACACACATAAGTAAATAGAAATTATGAAAGTTTAAATTTAAGAGGCGATAAAAAATAAAACCTAAAGTGTTTAATATATTTAAAAGTTTGAGCGGTTAAGGTTAAATCACAATGGTTAATCAAAAAAGTAAAATACAACTGTGAGGAAGAATTCACTTTATTGCATCCCCCATTCTGTATCTAGTCAGATCACGGCCTTCCCCCACCACAGGACAAGCTCAATTTACATGTTAATCTAGTCAGAACACAGATGGCTCCAGCCTAGGACAAGCTCAATTACACGTAATGAACCCCAGTGTAAATGCCTCTCTGTAGGAAGTCGCCACAGCATGGGGTCAACCCATGAAAGGATCCTCATGAATCTAATTAGCACTGAACAAATGCTAGTCCCAGCTTCAAAGACTTCAATCAATCAATATCGGGTCGTCTCCGATATTTCAGATCGATTCATAGGCGATCCGCTCATAACTGGTGCATGGCGGGTTCATATCGCATAACAGAGAACTCCCCACACCCACCGCCACAATTTCCAGGTTTCCAGTGCACACGGGGACTGAGATATCCAGAACCGGGCCTACAGGGTCCATAAGATAAGCATGTTTGATATCCAGGCGCCGGGTAGGCCCAGATGGTTCTGATGGTACCACCGGCTCGGTTCTGTGCCAATGCCCTGCCGAGTTATAGTCCATTTTTGGTTTTGTATCAGAAACTGCATGACCTGAGTGGGAGGAGTTCAAAGACCGTCCCAGGGGTGTGTAGGGGGCTGCCAAGTGGGCTGCCCCTCGCAGATATAAGCCAGGAGCCAGGGGTGGCTCCTCCTGTTTGATCCAAGGAGGGGGGTACCTGAGAGCAGGTCCAGTAACATCATCACGCAGCAGCCAGGCCACATCTGCCCCCCGTGCGGCCGGGCACCAAGCAACAATGGTAACTTGACTTATTTTAACTGCCTTTTGTCTGTAATCCATAATTGTATTTGCACCTCTCTCTTACCTGTATATTATTATCCATCTTGTATATATTATCTGTCTAGTGTGCCCTCCAAGGCTAATTAAATCTATAAACTTTAATCTGAGTTAGTCTGTCTTGATCAACGGCCTCACACGCCTAATTCTCGGTCTATAGTATATCGCTACCCAAGGGGTTGGTTCCTGACCCTGCTATAAGTCGGTAACGGACCGGTCTTATAACTAAACGAGCGAACTGGTGGCAGCATTGTTGTTTCCCTGTGCCAGTGTGGGCAAGGGTTAACAGTGGAACAGTATCTGGCTGACCTTGAGCTCCCCCTAGGGGGCAGCGCAACGTCGAGATACACCCCAAGTCAGGCCGTCGGCCCTCAAGCGGGCCGGCGGACTAGGCTGTTTTCATCACAAAGACGTTATAAATAATGAGGAATATGTCACTCAACAGCTGCAAAAGAGATAAAAGAGGGGAGAAGGTGCTTTCCCCTATTACTATGAAGAAGGTAACGGAGGATTTAATTTAAATAGACAGAATTAATGGTGAGATCATTATTATTTTGGAATATAAGAATAAATGCTGATTACTGGGAACATTTATATATATTTTTGCGCACCTATTTAGCTCCTAATTAGATGACTCATGTAGTCATTCCAGTAACAGTACTAGTTAATGGAACAAAATGTCTGAAGACTGTGAAAATGACTAAATTATTAGCCTTCACTTGGAAGATAATTATTGGAAGTTATGAATTATGTGCATTGACAGTAGCTAATGTTACGTTTTTAACATGATGTCCTTGGGTTGCTAAATTTACTTTGTGTCTTATTCAAGTTCCAAAATATAAGGACAGAGTTTTTAAAATAAAATAACTGTGCTTTTCAAGTTTCATACAACCCTTGAATAAAAGTTACAACTGAGTTCTAGAAAATTACTAGTTATCAAATATTAAAATACTGCTTTTTTTATATATAAATAATTGCCAGAAAAGTAATTGCCCCTTTTGGAATTGCCTGAATTTTTGCATTAACTACTAACCACATGTTCTAAATGTTGTCTAAGTCACAATAACAAGCAAGTTATTGAATTTAACTAATAACACAGAGACAGTTGTACTGTTCAGGTCTTTTGTTAAGCACCTTGTATAAACAAACATCCACAGTGCTGGAAGAAAAAGTTCTGAAACATTTATGTTAATGACTTCCTCAAGCTATTTGATTTTTTTTTTAATTAACGAGATGAGATAGGAAGTTTGGGTTTCAAAGATGCTTTGCATTACTGCAAATCCAACAATAGGCTAAAACTTAACTTTTAATAAATAACCAAAATCATAAACATAAGGAAATATTAAAACTACTTGCCCACATTAAAGTAATCCATATAACTATAATGAGTCATTTAGTATGAATTAAGACAGGTGCATAGTCTCACAATAATGAGAATGTCTACCTTATTATACCACACTACAAGATATAAATAGACATATAATTTTTTAAACTCACGTAACATCCATTATTGTGGACCTGAACATTAAATGCAGATCACGTCACAAAAAAAAATCTAATGTGGGTGCCAGGTATAAAACTTACTGGTGACTGTGTAATCTGTAATGGTACTGTTCTTGTTTACTCCACCAAGTAGTCCCTATATGAATGCTATAGAAATGTGCTATTTCTAAATACGGGGATAAAAAATAGAAAATCAGTCAACCTATGAAGGTTAGTCATGTTATACCCTAAACAATTAGGGTATGTTCACACGCCGTATTGGGGCGCATACTGTTTGATGAACTTTTGCCTATATGTCTTCTGGTGTTCTTTTGTTATTTTCTTTGAAAAACCTCCCACACCCATTGTCATTTCAGTTTTGCCCCATAGCAAAACGAAAATCATAGTACTTCATGATGTAAGGCATAAAAAAACCTATAAATAAGAAATATCAAAAAATTATATGTAATATTTATTTATAAATAATATATATATATATATATATATATATATATATATATATATATATTATATATATAAATATATATATATATATATACATATAACATATATAAAATATAAAAAATTATGTAAAATATGTAAACATTCAGGTATCTTTTTGAACTATGTGAAGCATGTAATTTTTACCATACGGAGGAAAAATGGACTCAATTGAAACGGCGTAAACTGCCCTCACTTCATAGTGCCAAGTGGAATTCACGGCAATCTTTGCATTGATCGCTTTTTTCCTTCTTCCACAATGGAGAGATCGGCTTCATTGCTAATACATGGGGAAACGCATGGTTTTTAAAGCAGCACTATTCAGAGGACACAAACAATGAGCTGCTATTTCCAAATTGAGGTGTTCTAAGGCTTTAAAATGTTTTTTGTAAAAACTGGATAAAGGAACCGTCGCTGCTTGATGTTCCTCGATCAAATATGGTTGCCGAGCGAGCTGTTAAGCTCATGGAAGAGCTTTACAACACTAGCAAAACTGACAAATAGCTTCACAGAAAATTCATAAAACTAATTCACAAATGTAGATCCTTTTTGGTCATTTATTGAGTGTTATTTCATATGCAAATAAAGGCTTTGTACAATTATCAATTGTTTTTTATACTACACCCTAATACAATATATCTACAGGTGCATAAGCTTCTTTCACAATTTCACATTATGATAGTTGCTTTTGAGTGTTTTATTTTTCCTTTTTATAGGTTATAGAGGTTTATTTTATGCTTTACATCATGAAGTACTAGCATTTTATTTTGTTTCGCAAAAGGGCAAAAGTGAAATTACAATGGGTGCGGGAGGTTTTTCAAAGAAAAGAACAAAAGAACACCAGAAAATTAACCAAAGGTTCATCAAATGCAACATCAGGATAATTAAAATTTCCAAAAGGCTAAGAAGTCATAAGTCTAATTGTCATATATAAAAGATCACTAAACACCAGTGCCGAAATTGCTTATGAGTGTGCTAGGTATAAAACTGAATTAGCCAGAACAGACCAACAATAAAGGTTCCTAAGTAGGCTATTTAGGCCTCACTGGGTTTGCTGTTGTTGTTTTGAAGCTCTTTAACCCCTTACCGACATTGGACATATGGATACATCCTGATGCCGGTAGGGAGCTTTGTAACGATCCCTCTAAACAGCCACCGGGTGTTAGCAGCTAATTGCAGCTAACACCCGGTGGTTACAGTGTGGGGGGCGCCGCCATCCCCCAGTGCTGTTTAACCTCGTAGATGCCGCGGCAAAGATGGTTGTGGCATCTAAATCAATGAGAAATGGTGCCGTGCACTGTTCCTTACTGCTATCGGGGCATCAGTGGTGAGATCGCTATGTCCCTATCACTGAACATGGCAGCTGGAAGCCTTCTGAAGGCCTCCATCACTGCCACGTTTTTTTCTATTTCCCCACTTCCGGTCACAGGCAGAAAGTGGGGAAATCGCCATCTTTGTACACCCTAATGCATTGTATATACAATGCACTAGGCTGTAGAAATTATCTAGCCCCCTATTGTTGAAGTGTCCTAGGGGGACTCAAAGTTAAAGGGGATGTATTGCTTCATCAGTTTTTCTGTTTCACTGTACTTTTAGTTTCTCAGTTCCTAAAATCCAGGGGCATTTCTTCCCCTCCCAGCTGGGTGCTTCTTAACTGAAGGGGGGTTACATCATCCACACCTTCACTGTTCATGCTCGCTCCTGAGTAGGTGTGTTTGTTTGAGATCAGTGGGAGGGGATAGCACATCCCCCCTCTCTGTCTGAGTCCACATGTCACTGTGTCTTTCCTCTCCCTATGCAGTCTTATTTTGTAAGAGCTGTATGTTGACATACCACAGGCCTGCATTTAGTCTGGACAGTGTTCTATGAACTCAGAGCACTGATCGCTGCTCCTCTCACAGCTGGAGGTTTGTTACAGTTGAATCCAGTCTTCTATGAACTCATCCAGAGCAGCACAGATCTGTCTCCTTTCTATACATTAGGCACCAAGCACAATTCTGCCGTTTTCTGATTGTAGAAGCAGCTACAAGGTTACTGTGGAGCTGCTGGCTGTGCAGAGTGAAATGCTGCCGGACCCTTGTTCCGAGTGAGAGAGGCAGGAATGCACGCTCCCATAAATACTTCCGGGGGCCAGACAGAATGTAAATTAGAAGAGCAGTCAGCCAATGAAATGAAAGGAGGTGGAATCCGACCAGCACTGGGGAACAGTGTTTACACAAAACGAAGATAAGGGAGAGAGTGAAAACAAGACAAATTTTCAAATTTCATCCATTTGCAAAGTTGCTTGTTTTCACTGTCCCCTTATTCTGAAGACCATTTCATGTAATGATACAACCCCTTTAAAGTAAAAAATAAAAAAATAAAATAATAAAAAAGTTACACATATTTGGTATCGCTGTGTCCTAAAAAGTGCGATCTATTACAATATAACATAATTTATCCCACACACTGAACACCGTAGAAGAAAAAAAAATATCAAAATTGCATTTCAAGTCCCATAAAAATAGGAATAAAATTGATCAAAAAAGTAGCATGCATTCCAAACTGCAAGCAATAGAAAGTACGCTTCCACCTGCAAAAAAGTGCACACTCACTCACATCCGTAGGTGATACTACAAAAAAGTTATTGGCCACAGAAAATTTTGCCGCGGCGCAAATTTAAAATATATAAAATGTTTGGATTTTTTTTACGGTACCAAGACATAACGGAAACCATACATGTTTGGTATTGGAAAATGCGAATCAACCTGTAGAATACAGATAAGATATAATTTTTACCAAAGAATGAACACCGTAAAAATAAAACTCCCGCAAACATGGCGCATGTACGTTTTTTTCACATTTTGCCCCACTTAGAATTATTTTGCCATTTCCCAGTATATTCTATGGTAATATGAATAACACCATTAGAAAGTACATCTTGTCCCACAAAATAAAAGCCCTCATACGTCTATATAGGTGGAAAAATAAAACATTTAGAGCCATATTATCATGACCGTCCGCCAGCAAGTGGTTAATTCTTTAAGTCTGTTTTGGACTTTAGGACCAAGCCCCATTTTTTTTAAATCTGACATGTGTCATTTTAACTGGAAATAACTTTTTGATGCTTTGATTTTGAGATTTTTTTTCTCGTGACACATTGTGCTCTATGCTTGTAACTAATTTTGGTTGTTACAATCTTGGTATATTTGTGAAAAATATCAAAATGTTGTGGAATTTTTATTTTTTTTTTAAATTGCCATTTTCAAATTTAAAAATGTCTGGGTGTAAGACAGATAGCCATACCAAACAAAATAGTAAATGATTAATGAAAAACTTATGTCTATTTCATGTTGGTCTCATTTTTAAATGTTCCTTTATTTTTGTAGGACATTAGGGGACTTTTAAATTTACTAGTAAATTTTAACATTTTCAAGAAAATATTCAACACAGATTATTTAATGGACCACTTTAGTTCTGACATGGTTTGGAGGGGTTTGTATGTTAGATACCCCCATACATCGCACCATTTAAAAAAACTGCACCCCTCAAAGTATTCAAAACTATACTTAGAAAGTTTGTTAACCTTTTAGGTGTTCCACGGAAACTAAAGCAGAGCGGAGGTGATGCCAAAAATGTGTACTTTATTTTTTTACTTTTTCATTTTCTTTAGTGATAATCTTTTTAAATGTAGAATGAGCTGTGTGTGTGTTTTACTGTATTTTTTATTTTCTTTTTTTTCACACTTTTACTTCTTATTTGTTTATTTTAAATTTTTTCCCTTTTCCACTATGGGACTATACTCAGCGAACATCAGATCGCTGGTATAATACATTGCAGCACATGTCTGTACTACAATGTATTATGCCAACTGACATTCAGCCTGTCAGGCTATGCCTTTAGACAGAGCCTGACAGGGTTACATCATAGACAATCTGTAGGCCATTGTTTGACCCCTGATGGTCATAACGGCCATTGGGTCCCAGAGATATTTTTCATACCTGTCCAAATTATTGCTAAGCAAGGTAATAATAGAAATGACTAACCTTTAAAAATTACTAAAGATTAAATAAAATTTGTAAAAATGTATTAAAGGAGATAAAACTGGAAAACTATAAAATGAAAAGAAAGTGATCAAATAAAGCAAAACAAAGCCTCAAAAATATTTATATGGTATGAATGAATAAAAAAATTCATTCTGAACATGTAGTCTGACCCCTAAATAATACAAATGGGCACTTGGTCACTGGGGAGCAAAAGAAGGCAGAGCTACTAAATGGGATATTTAGCTTTATACAAAAGAAGTCAGAATAGCTTATGTATGTGTTGCCAGTGGTATTAATACATCAGTTTGTAGAATTGGCAGAATGTACATATAGCTCATGCTTAGCTAAATAAAGTACATGTGACACACTGCATATACATAGTCATCACAATTTTAAGGACATGAGTTGTCAAACTAACCTGATTTATTTGTATGAAGAGTTTAGTAGAAGCCTTAATAGAGGGGCAGCTGTGGATTTTGTGATTTTGGATTTTCCTACACTTTCCTTCACAGATGCCTAGTGGTTAAGAAATTAAAGTTTGTAATTACATTTTAAACCCCTTTAAAATCCATACTGATAGAGTGGTGGTAAATGATTCAAAGTCTTATAAATCCCTGGGTATAAGCAGTATACCCTAAAATTCAGTGCTGGGTTCACTTTTGTTTCATTTATGTATTTATGCTAAAGAGCATGGGATTTATAGCACTCTATATTTTTGCAGAGGATTTACAGCTATGTATGTATTACAGTGAAGCCAATGGCAGATGTTCTTAAATTGTAAGTCCTCTTGTGCACACTAAGAATTGGGCATCTACTTGGCAAAAAGGTCCAGTTTGGATAAGTTATGTATTTGAATACTAATAATTTGCAAGTATCCATGTAGAGTATAATAAGGAGAATCATTAACTAAGAAGGATCTGGGTGTGCTTCTAAGACCAGCAGGATATTGTTACATATTACAAAGGCATGGACCGCTAGAATTTGGACAAAGTATTACCACTTTATGAAAAGTTTGTACACCCTTATCTAGAATATGCAGCTCAGTTCTAGCATAAAAAGGCTGCCATGGCATTGAAAAAAGCATAAAGGCAAGCAACTGAACCAGCGAGGGGCAGAGAGGATCTTAGTAACCGTTCAAAAAATAAAAATAGATAAATTTGCAACTAAATTAACTGCCATAGAAAAATATAGTGAAAAGCTGTTTATGCAACCTCTTCCTCCCCAACAGTGCATTTCCTACTTCTGGAGCTAAAAAAGCTGAATCTTTAGATGAGTCAAGCTTTTTTTCCATAAGAACCATTCCAACTGTGGAATAGTTTGCCTCAAGAGAAGGTATCAGGAGTAACAGTTGAGGGCTTCAAAAATGTTGAAGTGATTACTTAGAACAGAAAAATAATTATGTGAACATGCAAACTTCTTCTCTGCTATCAATCGCTTCTCAGGATCAGGATGGAATTTTCTGTCCTTAGGGCAGGATGGTTCAAGCCTTATGAGTTTTGGATCTCCCTCTGAATCAATATGGGGAAATTCTATTCTTGATTAAACTTGACGGATACATGTCTTTATTCAACCATACTACATATGTTACTATGTAAACCCAATATAGTAGTGTTCACTATTTGTCAGAGGGAGAAAATCTGTCATACTTACATGCATCTGTATGTATAGTCAGCTGTATGTACAGCTTTTTTCTAAGCATGAAGGCAAGGAAACTCTCAGAACTTCTGCTATACTGTCATGATTGTGCCTGACACACCTCCGGCTTTTGGCTCTGGTCGCCGGCCATGGCCGGTACGACGTAAACCATGGTTTTTCAATGTAATACCTTGCATTCTTATTTACCAGTGTGAACCGTTCCTTCTTTCTCTGTAGGTAACTGATTCCTGGCCAACGCCCGTGGCCAGGAATCCTCCAGCACTCTTTCAGTTAACCAGTGTTCCTCATTGATTGACAGCCTTGTTTCCCTATCTAGTTTTGTGTTTCTTCCACTAATCACCTCTGTTCTGTGTCCGCTGTTTCCCTATTTAAGGATGCCTTTACCTGTCACCTGTGCCTGCTATAGAGGTCTTTTTGCCTGTAGCTAGCGTTTCCCGTCTGTTATCCTTCCTGGTATCTGACCCTGCTTGGCTACTGACTATTCTCTCTCTCAGTGATTTTGTACTGCTGCGCCCGACCGGTATTGACCTGGCTAGTCTGACCCCTCTTGATTGTGTTCTGTCTTTATTTGTCTGTGTCTTGTGTCTGCACTTAATTAGTGTAGCTCCTAGTCTTCTGGTTGGGGCCGACCTATTAAAGAGTCAGGCACCCCAAAAGGCAGGGACAGTGGTTGGGACCAGTGTCAGTGCCTCACTCTGTTGGTGTCTGTTCGTGTGCCCCTGACCAATCCCTGACATATACACATTTTGATTCATGTCTATTTGATAAACACGCTAAAAACACCTTTAGACTGGGAACTACATATACATCTTTGTAGCAGTTTTTGATGCAGTTGTTTGAATCAAAGTCAGGTCTTAATTAAAAGTACATAGAGAATATAAAAAAGGACTTATATTTCACCTTTCAGCTGGATCTATTTCTGGTTTTGGCTAAAAAGACTGCAGAAAATTTTCTGTTTACGACTTTAAAAATTGCATATCCCTGTATATATATATATATATATATATATATATATATATATATATATACACAAATATATATATATATTCTGTTTTTGGGCAGCACGGTGGCCTTAGTGGTTAGCTAAGTTGCCGTGCATCACTAGTGTCCTAACATCACACATCACCATATCTTACAGTATCTCACAAAAGTGTGTACACCGCTCACATTTTTGTAAATATTGTATTATATCTTTTCATAGGACAAAACTGAAGATATGACACTTTGATACAATGTAAAGTAGTCAGTGTACAGCTTGTATAACAATGTAAATTTGGCATGCCCTCAAAGTAACTCAGCACACAGCTATCAATGTCTAAACTGCTGGCAACAAAAGTGAGTACAATCCTAAGTGAAAATGGACAAATTGTGCCCAAAGTGTCAATATATTGTGTGGCCACCATTATTTTTCAGCTCTGTCTTTTCTCTCTTGGGCATGGAGTCCACTAGAGTTTGTCAGGTTGCAGCCACTGGAATCCTCTTCTGCTCCTCCATGATGACATCACAGAGTTGGTGGATGTTAGAGAACTTGCGCATGATTGGATAGTCAAGCACCTTTACCCTCATTTTCTATAGCAAGGCAGTGATACATCACCAGAGCCCAGGGTGGATTTTAAACCCACAGGCATACCTCCTATACCCACCACCACTTTTCAATGTACTCAAGACTATAAGACATAAACCCAATGTTTTTGTCATAGACCACCAGAAAAACCATATAATAACCCCCCAGAAACTCAAATAAATACTAAACCACAAGGTATGAAACTACAATTTACTATGAACATCTACTCTGGACTCAGCACACAGCTATCAAGTTAAAACCCCTGCATTTTTGGATAACATGGAAAGTGTATGTAAAATTTTTCCTTAAGTGAAAAAGGACTATATTGTAGCCCATAGTGTCAATTATATAGTGAGCCACATTATTTTTAGTCTGTAATATTCTCATCCTTATGGATCCACTTTTAGATTTTTTTGTCCCAGTTTGCAGCCCACACGAATTTCCCTTTGCTCCTCCATTATAATCTTTGGATGTTAGGAACTTGCCATGATTGGATAGTCAAGCACCTTTTACCCTCATTTTCTATAAAAGGCAGTGATAAAAATCACCAAGCCCGGGGTGGATTTTAAACCCACAGGCATAAATCCATACCCACCCCCAAAAATTTTCAATGTACTCAAGACTATAAGACATAAACCCAAGTTTTTTTCAAGACCACCAGAAAAACCTATAATAACCCCCCAGAAACCCAAAATAAATACTAAACCACAAGGGTTAAAACTACAATTTACTATGAACATCTACTCTGGACGCAAAAGCTGAAAAATTTAAAACCCCATCCATTTCTTTAGATAACAAGGAAATTAGTATGATATATTTTTCCCTTACTTTCTATCGTCTGAACAAAGTATTTTTCTTTTATTCAACTGTAGTTCATTCCTTTTTGTCTAAACTAAAAAAGCAGCACTGATGAAATATTTTTGAATCGAATACATGACATACCTTATTACTTCTAGCATATTTTTTTAAATTTTTTTTTAATGATCTCCACATTTTCAAAATGTCCAAACAACATTCCAAAAATAATTGTAGCTTTATATAATTTCTTTCATGCTGTAAATGTAAAATGTATATAGTATAAGATCTTAAAGTGGTATTTCCATTTTATGTATTTATAATATATCCACTGTTCTCTCAATAGGCAAAAGAGACATGAATACGTATTTAAAGCTTAAACTTCAGCAGGAAGACAACAATTCAAAATTTTATATAAAATGCATCAGTATTTTTTAGGTCATATTTGAGCATATCAAAGCACTTCAGCATTTTTCACGTTCGAGCTGTTTCTTTGGCTTATTAGGTTCTTACAGCAGCCAGTATTCACACCATGCTGCTCTGTGAGTCAGCATTGGGCTATAAAAGTTCTCTACAGACAGCTTCTTAAACTGTAGGCCCAGGTTCAGCTTAAAAAAAATATATCAAAGAGATAAGACAAAATGTAAAAAGTCAAGATATTTGGAAAATGTATAATTTTGTCAAAAATATATTGATATATTTTCAATTTGAATAATTGGTTTGCACCTTGATATATTTTTTTGTACAGCAATAAAATACATTTTCAGGTTAATGGTATATTGGTCATATTCTTTGTGGGATCTAGCAAGCACAGAATATCACATTCCTAAACGTAACAATGTCTTTGTTGCGCTGGGACATCTTTTTCCCAGATGTCAAATTTGCGTTAATACCAAGTCTGACCACATCTTTCCCCTAAGGGAAAGCCAAATCAGTGTGTGTCTAAATGAACATCCAACATTTATTTGCAAAGGACAATATACAGTGTCCTTTTTCACTGTTAATATTTCATTTTCCTCACAAACTGCATAGAAAAGACACTAATGTTTACATTGAAAGGTTTTTATTTACTTACCAAATTACACCAACCCAATTACATTATTTGCTTTGCTTTGAAAAATTCTGGTGATTCTAGATTAAGACTGGTTTCAAACAGTATTTAGCAGAAAAACACCCTAAAGCCAATGTCATGATTAGAACGAAATGCTGGAATTTTAAAATATATATAATTTACACCATAAAACAAAAACACTGAGTTAAGATACACTTAGGGGGTACCTGTTAAGCTGAACATGCCTTACAATCAGTAGGAGGCATTATACAGAACAAGAGGAGCTGAGCAGATTGATATCGAGTTTTGTGATAAATGATTTAGTATTTTCCATAATCTATTGATTTAACTTCATTCTTAGGGTAGAAGTCCACTAAGGGGTCTTACTCAATAACTAACTAGCTGTCTCTGTATGGGTATCTGTACAAGGATAGCTGTCAATCACTGTCAACATCCACCTGTAAAATAAAAAAGAGCAAAAATATTAAACAATAATGTATAAGTTACACTGCATCAATTCTCACAATACTATGTAGACATTTGCTCAGCCCTTCCAGCAATATAACATGCTGTCTGCACATGGGATAGCAGGATCAATGTGAAAGGCTCCCTTTAATCTCATTTTAGGAAATGTCTGCAGCTTAGATTTTGACTATGAAATACTAAGCTAACTGAATATAACTTTCTTCAATATCCGATTTTCCAATTTCTAGCCATGTCTCATTCTAGGCCAATTTTGTTCATATGCTATTTCTAGACTGTATGACACCAGCAGAACATATAGCTAATGTCTAACAAAAGTCTAATGCTAGGTGAATATGAAGAGCAATTTGCAAAAACAAATGGCAATTATTATTATCATTTTATTGTGTTATATTATATTGTGTTTCTTATCTTTTTACTGTAATATTTTTTCATCCAGCTCTTTAAAACACTCCTCATTGTATGTGGTGTGACAATATAAATGTAAGAAAAATCAAAGAAAAAGAAGCAGCATCCACGGACAGGATATTATCCAACCTTGAAAAAACTATTATTCCTCCATAAAGTGTAGTGCGATGACCTGGTATAGGTCGAAATGTCGCACTATACTTTATGGAGAAATAAAAGTTTTTCAAGTTTGGATAATATCCCGTCTGTGGAAGCTGCTTTTTTCTTTGATTTTTCTGCTATGTCTTTGCCTAGTGGTTTCAAGGGGGAATAGCCATTGACTTTTTCTCTTTGGTGTTTGTGCTGTTGATATTTGCTGCATTTTGAATATAAATGTAAGAGATATATATAAGAACAGTGTGGAGTTAAAAGCTTGGTCATTTCAATATCATTAAAGAGAAGAACCTGTCACATAGTTTATGCCCCCTTGCTGAGGACAGCACAAGCCAGTGTCAGACATGCTGTTTCCAGCACCGTGTCCCTTATTCTGTAAGATGCAACAGTTTCAGAGTATTTAATGCTGAAATTTGGCAGTTTTCAGCCAGAAAAGAGTCTAGCTTATTCATGAGCAGGTGTTAGTCTCACCCACCCCAGACTAGCCCCGCCCACCTGATTCACATGTTTCTACCTATTCAAAGTAATAGATCAGATATGTAAAAAAAGAAAAACATACATAAATTTTACATAACTCATACAAAATAGTTTTATTTAAATAAGTTAAAAAACAAAATGATGGAAGTACTAGCAGAAAAAATAGATGCGGGCACAATAACCATGACAGAAATAAATGAAAAATCAAATAAATTGAGAGTGGCTGTGGGTAACTAGCAATGTAAATTCATTACTTATTGCATTTGCACTTTGTGTATTATGTTTATGATATCTATATAATTTGGTGATAAAGTGTATGAACTCACCATGCATCACCTATTTGATGCACTTGCACTCTTACTTATGCTGCAAGAACTAATCATGGTTTATTAAAACTAGAGATGCACTTATTTGATTTTCCATTTATTTATTTCATTGCTATTGTGCACTAACCATGGTTTATTAATACTAGAGATACACTTATTTGATTTTTCATTTATTGCTTTCATTGCTATTGTGCCCACATCTATTTTTTTCTGGTAGTACTTCCAAAATTTTTGTTTTTTACTTATTTAAATAAAATTATTTTTTAGAATTCAAATAAAATTTGTGTGTACTTTTTTTATTACATATCTGATCTAGCACTTTTCTTTTTCTATTGGGTTCAAATTGTACATTTGTGCTGAGGATCTTATTAACCTTTGGAAAAAAATATTTTGCGTATTCAAAGTTATAGGTTAAACGTGTGAGAACATCCCTTTAAGCTTTGCTATATCCTTAAAAATAAATTTGACCTTATTCAATTCAACTAAAAAACATTTAAAAGTAATAGGACAATCTGTGGTAAGAGAATGCACTTCTGTAGACAAGAGACAGAAAAAATAAATCTAATATACCTAAATTCCTAAGGGTGCCATTTTAATGTGGAAACTATAATCTATGTGCAGTGTTGAACTGGTCCACCAGAGTATCAGAGGATCATCCTGTGGGGTCTGGCTTAAGGACATGAAATGTGGATATACCCTTGTCCTACATAAACAGAGAGTGGGCCCTCAGAATAATTTCCTTTCTTGGGCCTGAGAAACCTCAGTTCAACACAGTTCATTGTCATGGTAAAAACAATACCAAAATCACAGACAAAATTCAATATCAATGTAAATATTCAAAAAATAATATGTATCCAATACAAAGAAAACAAATGTATAAAGCCCCCAAAGATACAACCACCAGTATATAATCAAAAGTAAGAACCTCCACCAGTGTATTATAAAAAGATTCATGATATAGCAGAGCAGTCCATATAAATAATTACTATAAATAGCATGAAAATTAATATAGTATTACAAGTAGAGATGGGCGAATTTCTCAAAAATTCGATTCGGTCACTTCGACGAATTTTCAGACAAAATTTGTTTCGTTTCGTTCCGAATTACTTCGGCAAGAATCGCGTTAAAAAGCAGCTATTTCCAGGGGCAAAAGAGCCTGCAAGGGTGCTGTAAAAACGTTGTGCCATGCTTAAATATGCAGAGGGAGCTTGGTTTTGGGTCTTCATACAATTTTGTTTTAGTATGACACCAGATGAACTGCCCCCGCTTTTAGAATCGCTTCACTATAAAATTCCCTGGGCACTTAAGAGGGCAAGACTGACCAAAAAACTGAAGCGGGAATGTAGCCTGATAAAGTCATGCCAGTGAAAACTGGAAAAAAGCAAGCTGAGAGCTCAGGTGGCAACATTAGTTGACAAGTGGGGAGGTGAGGGCGGCAGCCACAGCGGCATGAGGTCAGGCAGTGGCACAAGACATTCTGGAGGGGGAAAAACAGGAAGCCACAGATGGCACAATGACTGAGAGCGGGGGTCACGCGGCAGCATATAGGCAGGCAGTGGCACAATGACATTCGGGAGGGGGAAAAAACAGGGGGAAGCCCAGAATGGAAACAATGACTGAAGGGGAGGCCCACGGGGGAAACAGCATAGGTCAGGCAGTGGCACAATACTTCTGGAGGTGAAAAACAGTATTGGCCACAAGGGGGCACAATCACACGTGTGGAGGTCAAAACAGCACAGAAATGAATCAGGCAGGGCACAAGACTTCTGGAGGTGGCAAAACATATTAGGCCACAGAGTGGCACAATCACCCAGTGTGGGGGTCCCCGGCGGCAGCAGTAGAGTCAGGCATGGCACAATGCTTCTGGAGGTGGGAAAACGGGAGGAACCACAAGGGGGAACAATACTAGAGCAGGTCACGGCGGCAGCACATGAGGTCGGGCATGGAAAAAAAGGACACAGTTGGAGGAAAGGGCAGCAGCCACGCAGCGCATGGGGTCAGACAGTGGCAAATGACACAGTGTGGTTCACGGCAACACAACACAGCAGCAGCATGAGGTCAAAAGAGTGGCACAATGACAGAGTTTGAGGTGGTGGAAATACCAGTCCCTGGAAAAGAGGGGGAGGCAGAGGAGAAACGGCAGCAGTGTGTGGCATCAGGCGGGGGGCGGCATAAGAAATAGGGGCTGAGGCGGGTAGTTTAACCCAGACGACGCCAAGGCATTGGTGGGGAAACCCCCGTCCACGCCTGATTCATCTTGACAAAGGCATCGTTCCACTTTTCCCCCGGGACAAGCGGGTTCCCCTTGGGGTAACGTGGCCCCCCCCCCCGCACGAACACCCGCTCTGAGCCACACACTGGCCGGGCAGGACAGTTTCTCCACTGAAAAAACTCGGCAAGTTGCGGCCACACACCATTTGGCTGCCCATAGCCAGCGGATCTTCTAACTAGGGGGCAGATTGCTGTCCAAGTAGGCCACCACCTGTTTTTTTCGGGACTGCTCCAGTCCTGCGGGCTGCTGCTGCTGGCGACTCCCCTCCTCACAGGCGGGTGAAGGAACGCTCATCAGTGACTCCAGACTTGGGTTACTATGATGGAGCTGGTACTGCTCCTACCCCCCCCACCTTTTCCCCAGCAGCCGCACAGTATACGGAGCGCTGAGGAACCCCCCGGCAGACCTTCAGAGAGGGACGACCCGCACATAGGCACGGCCAACTGATTAGGGGAGGTTTTTCCCATAGTTTTTGAGTTTGTTTTTTCCCTCTCAATAGCTGGGAAAAAGGCCCCCATTTTGGCCCGGGTAGCGAGGTCCAATGGGTTGGAGACCCAAAGTCATCCCCTGCCAATGCTGACTATTCGCTGTCACTAGCCAGGCAAATAAGCATGCTGGGGGCCATCTGCACAAGTGACTCCGGGGGGCCCCCTCCCTCCTTTCCACGTATACTCCACGGTGTTTGGGGGGGCATCTGCCTCATCTTCCCATCTCCCCACCCCTCCAATGCTCCTGCTCCTCCTCCCCTTTGTCACCTGGGTAAAAAACCCACTCTTTTTACCAGACAATGCTTCTGCTTCAATTTCCCCCCCCTCCTCCTCCATTTCAGTCCCCACCGGACTCTGGGCCACGAGATGTAGTCCCACGCTCCATCCCCTCCCCCAACAGTTTTTTTCAGCATCGTTCCAGACATGAAGCAGGGGAATGACGTTATTCATCCTGTAGTCCGGGGACTGAAAAATAACTCGCCTCCCCGAAGGGCCTCAACAAACTGAAACTGACCCCGGGGCCCTACACATGTGGTATGAGGACATACTTTGGGGGGCTGAGATGGGGGGGGGTGGAAAGGAAGGGGGACTTGGGCGCAGGTCACAGTTTTGACAACTGGGGGAGAAAGCGGCGTCCCCTTTCCAAGTTGTTGGTGTCCGGGGCGGGAACACATTCCCCCCAGGGGGCCGTAAAGGACATGTACTGGCCCTACCGAAGTTACAGCTCCAGACGTCCCGCTCCCCGGTGCCCCTTTGGGAAAAAACCGTAAGCTAAAGGACTGACCCCCTTCTGTTCTACATTTTTATGAAGTGCTGGTACTGCCTTTTTGGGAAAAGAAATTGGGCTTGGAACTCCCCATCTGGGCTGGCCAAGCCTTTAGTTCCTGAACGTGCAGATCCCCCTTTGGAAAGGGGGGGACTGCTACCAACGGCAGCTGCTGCACCTTAGGAGGGTTGGACCATACTGTTGCCCTTTTGCAATCGCCTCGCTGAACGACTGCTGGCCCCATGAGTACGAGAGCAGGGGCATTGGACCGGGAGATGAGTCAAAGAGAAACAGCCCCTTCTGCAAGTGGGGGAGCCTTGATTTGGGTGCAAAGGCATCGTGCCACTGGGAGCTCTGCTGCGTTCTGCGGCGGCAGGGGGACCACCACTCGCCACTTTCTCCCAGGCCACCGGGATGGGGACGCTGCATGGGTTTTGGGGCAGGGCCCTGGGCCCAAATTTTCTCCCTGGCTACGCTTCACTTTCTGCCCACAGATTCTACATATACCCCTATTCGGCTCCTCCGGTTCTTTGCAAAGAACTGCCACCCCCGCCGGTATCGGATTTTTACCGCCAACGCTCCAATTAGTGCTACTGCCGCCCTGCCCTCGCTGAGCCCCCTGTGCCCCTACTTTCTTGACCTGCGAAGCGGGGTTTTTTTCCCCTGGCCGCTTGGCTCCCGACCTCACACTGCTGCTTCCTCTACTCACGCCACCACACCCACTTGCTGGCCCGCGCTCTGCCTGCGCCAAGCTGACGCCCTCTTCTCCTGACGATGATAAGCCCCTTGCTCACCCCCGGCTCCCAAGGCGGTCGGCTACAACCATCTATTTGGTTTTTATCGTCACGCTGTCCTCATCACCGGTCTTGGATCCGAGGCTGACCCTCACAAAATGACCTCCCATGCCACCTCCACATCTTAAATTTGCCCCCTACTGCAAAAAGCGGGGGATATTGGGCCCCCTTCTTCATGCCAATAGCTGCTGCTGCCCTCCTCAAATGTTCATCCTCGCTATAGTGGGGCTGAGCCCAGCCACATACTGTAGTAATCTCTGGCTGAGGGAACCGGGGGGACAGAGCGGGGTGAGACAGGTAGGGCCCTGACCCGCTCCCGGAACATGCCAACAAAAAGGGTTTTTCTGAGGTTCCCACCGACTCTTTTTCTGGGGTTTTTCAATGTCATTGGGGGGGGAAAAGGGGTGACCTAGTCAACCAAACAAGAACCCTTGGGGGCTGAACAAACAAAGGGCCCAATGACAGCGGGAGTTGTGCCTCACCGAGTGACCCCCCGCTGCAGTCCCCCTTGCTGTCGCGACCTGGCCTGTCCAGGGAAAGTTTGTGCCCCTGCCCTCGCAGGT
Organism: Phyllomedusa bahiana; assembly: GCA_025379985.1. Taxonomy (NCBI): domain Eukaryota; kingdom Metazoa; phylum Chordata; class Amphibia; order Anura; family Hylidae; genus Phyllomedusa; species Phyllomedusa bahiana. The sequence goes on along the minus strand of JAODAL010022221.1, from coordinate 16,845 downwards.
GCAGAGCCCCACCTCTCTGTCTGACATACGTTTGTTCTAAAATGTACAGTCACTGTTTGATGATGATATCGTATATAAAATAACAAACCCCGTTTTTTACCCCAATGAACCCCCGTAACAAGCTTGGGTAACCCTTGGTTTTAAATTGCGCTCCACAAATGGCCAAAAAATTTACTTGAAGTGTCGTTTAAAAACACTGTGTTTTTACTAAATTAAATTTTGAAAATGAATTAGGCTTTTCAGGAAAAATTTATATATTTTGCGTTGAAAAAGACGGTTTTTTTTTTGTCAGCACACCAGCAAAACAACACTTAAAATTTAACCCTGGGTTAAATTTGTGCCAAAAATTGAGCCCAAAAACATACTTTGTAGCGTTTACAATTGCGTTTTTTCTACGCCACACAACAAAGATACAATTTTTAATTTAAACCTTTTCTTGTGAATTAGGGTACAGGAAAAATTTATAATTTTTTGGGATTGAAAAAAACGTATTTTTTTTTGTCAGCACACCAGCAAAACAACACTTAATTAAACCCTGGATGAAATTGCGCCAAAGAATTGACCCACAAACTAGTAGCTTTTTAGGTGTTACAATTTCGTGTTTTCTCCCCCAACACACAAGAGATCATTGAAATTTAAACCCTTTGCTTGTGAATTTGGCTAAAAAGAAAAAAATTTTTAAAATTTTTGGCGTTGAAAAAGACGGTTTATTTTTTCACACACCAGCAAAACAACGCTTAAATTTTAACCCCTGGATGAAATTGCGCCAAAGAATTGAGCCGCACAAAAAGTACTTTTTTTAGCGTGTTACAATTGCGTGTTTCTTTCGCCACAAACAAGAATACAGTTGAATTAACCTTTTTCTTGTGAATTAGCTACAGGAAAAATTTATATATTTTGGCGTTTAAAAAGACGGTTTCTTGGGGGCAGCACACCCGCAAAACAAACGCTTAATTAACCCCCGGATTAAATTTCGCAATAAATTGAGCAGCCAAAAAAAAATGGTATTTGTATTGTAAAAACCTGTTTCTTTAAATGAATACAAAAAGAACTGGCTTAGATCCCACTTGGAATTGAATGTATATGCACTGCAGTGGACGCACACTGGGTTTCAATCCCTAGCCCAAAAAATTAGAATAGAACTTAAGATAAAAGTCTCGAGACAAGCTGAGACACCCCACAGAAACCTAAAAAAAACAATTTTTTCATAAAAGCTATCAGCCGCGGGAGCACCTTCCCTGATGGGACAGTGAAGGAGTGTGAGCCCCGGCGTCGCGCCCGGGCTTATATAGTGCGGTGACGTCACAGAATCCCCCCCCCGGGCCCCTGATTGGCTTTACCCCACATGTCAGCAGGCTATGCCCTTCTTCCTCCCGAGTTCTTTGCCCCAGTACACCCTTTCCCGCAAGGGGCCCTTTTTTTCAATCAAAAGCACACTTTTCGTTCAGCCAAGTACCCCAAAGTTTTGACTTTTTGTTCCGAACCGAAGTTTTCCTGAAATTTTTAAACAAATTCCACTTCGTTAGAAACGATTCGCCCATCTCTAATTACAAGCCCTCTAGGTAATTTTGGTTAAACTATCTAAATAAACAACAAGATGTCTAAAACAATGTCCTTTGGACAAATAAGACTGCAGGGGAGATGTTGGCCATTTTGCACAGCACCATGTTTGGCAAGAAAGAAACACAACATGGTGCAAGGCGATGATTTTGGCTTGTTTTGCAGCAACAGGACCTGGGCACTTTGCAGTCATTGACTGAACTATGTATTCCAAATTCTAGAGTCAAATGAGAGGCCATCAATCCAACAGTCAAAGCTTGGCAGAAACTGGGTCATGCAACAGAACAATGATCCCAAACACATCAGCAAATGCACAACAAAATGGCTGAAGAGAAAAAGAATCAAGGTGTTGCAATGGCCCAAAGTCTAGACCTCAACCTTAAGAAAGCTCTACATAAATGCATATCCATAAGCCTCAATAAACTGAGACAACTTTAAAAAGAGTGACTTTGTAGTTGGAGATACTAGTTTTACACAGGCACTTTGCATGCTGTTTAAGTAAAAACAGAACACTTACATCCAGGAACTCACAGATGGCATATTCTTTTAGTTAAGTAGTTCACTTTCCCTTTCTTTTCTTCCTACCATCAGGACTTTTTACAGTCTCTGCAGAATTTATCACACAAACATCTTAGTTTCCTTGCTTCTTCAGCATTCTTTCCACCTTTCCCTACCTCTATACAAATTCACCATCCATAGTGACCAAACAGTAATAATCTCCTCCTTGGTGCTCCATGTGTTCATAATACCCTCTTTTGTGTAATAATGCCCCAATACAGTAACCAGTGGTCCCTCTAGGCCCCACAAAATAATAGTGTCTTCATTCGGTAATAAAGCCCCTTACTGCTCCCATACACTAAAAATGCCCTCTTTTGTGTTACCTACATAGACATTATGGGCCTTTTTTGCCCCATACTGTAACAATGTTTCCCCTTTGTGCTGCTATACAATTATAGTCTTCTTTTGTGACCCCATATGGTTTTCATATAGTCACTAGCAGTTTCTCGAAATGAGAATGACTCTTCTCAAAATCATTCATGTGTTATAATATGGCTAAGGAGTCCAATACTTGAGCCACAGATCTTCAGACAGTAGGGGTAAAAGGTTTTGTTTTCTGAGTTACTTTTGCTAAAATGGGTTCTTCTCCCTTTCTCTGTTCTTCTACCTCATCGGAGAAGCAGTCAACATCAAAATTTACAGCCACTTGATGTGTCATGCAGTTCTATAGGTGACATTCTGTAACCAGGGTTTCCCAGTTAGCAATGTTGATTTAGTCTTTATTTATTTATTTATTGGGTGTGCTGACCCAATTACCAGATCCTGATAAGAACCCAGGGTTTTTTTACCGTGCCATTTCCCAAAAAACCAGAAGTTTTTTTCGGGCCAAATTTGGGAAAAATTTCTTTTTTCATTTTTCCAACTTAAAAGGCAGGAGATTCCTTCTTCCCCCAATCATCAAATCTTCCCCTTTCCCAAGAAAAACACTTTTGGAGGACCCCAGGTTTTTCGCGGGGGGATGATTTCCCTGCCACCCGCCTCCAATCTGGGCAAAGGAAACGTTTTTGAAAAAACCTCATTTAAATTTCCCTTCAATTCCACTAAAGGGCCCCCTACTGAAACCTGTCGAAAAGTTCTAAAAACAGTATCTGCCTCATTCCTGGCCCTATGGATTTGGACTTGAAAACTAAAGTCACCAATTCCTCTTTGAAAACCTCTTTTTTAAAGGGGTCGTTTTAAAACCCCAAACGCGAATACTTTGAAACTATTCGACCAGAAAAAAGCGTGCAAATTGGAAGTCAACTTCCCCTCTATTGCAAATCCCCAAAAGTTTTTTGTTGACTAAAAGGCTGATTCCCCTCAACAATTAAAAAAAGGTTTCCCTAAAGGGGCCCCTCTTTTCAGGGCCCCCAAAAGGTCCTACACCTAACCAACACAATATTTTTACAATAAACCCAAACCCAAAAGGCCTTTTGGGGGAATCACCTTCCTAATTTTTTCTTCGGTCTTTTCCAACGGCGCCCCCCCAAGGGGAAACAAGGCCCGCACTCAGAAAATTTTGTTTCAACTGAAAAGGCCCGGCCCACCCTTTTAAGCAGGGCAGAACTAAAGGCTCGCGATGCCCAACAGGAATTTGTTTACCCCCCTGGACAACCAAAATTTTCCTTTTAACCCCAAATATATTTCAACAAAAAAAAAATATCAATTTCCTGGCTCTCAACAAGCAAGTTTCCCCATCAGCAACCCACAACGCAGACCCCTGCCCTCGAAAAAATCCTTTCAGTAAAACCTCAATTCAACGAAAACCAAAATCGACCCAAACCCAAAACCCAATCCCAACAAGCTTATCCCAAGGAGCAATTTCCTGGCCTCCTCCCCACCTCAGAAATTTTTCTTCCCAAACCAATAGGTTTTTGGAAAAAGCCTGTTTCAACTTTTCCCTTGTGCATAAAGTTTGAAAATACCACCATTAGTCCCCCCGGACCTTAAAAATTGACGGGAAATCTTCCTATTAACGGCCAATCAATTTCCCTTTTCCCCTCGTGACACAGGTGACCCAAGATCTGCCCCCGGAAAACTTCTGAAAATTCCAAACCTGATGCCCATCCTTTCTCCTGTTTTACATTTCATGCTAGGAGTGGATGGACGCCCCAAAACCCCAGCCCTGGTTTCCCCCTTTACCCTTTCCTGGGGGAAAACACGGACCCCAAATTTTTGACCTTTGTCTCCCCCCTTTGGGCCCAAACTAACCTCCTTGGGAGTGATCTTCTCAAAAATAAATTCCCTACCATCAATATGATTTTTTCGGGAAAATGAATTTGGATTTTGATACTCCTGTTTCCCTTAAAAGCCCAACATGCCACTTCAAGCCCCCTTTCCACCTTTTTCCTTTTTTTTTCCATTTAAAAAACATCCCTCCTGATTTTTTGGGACACAGGTCCCCCCCTTTCCCCGGGTGGTTCAAGGTCCTATGATGTTGGCCCCCTTTTTTGTTGCACCCATACATGTTTTCCAAAAAGGGCAGGGCAAACCCCTCCCCCCGCTCCCCTCAATTCCCTTAAAGGCATTACCAAGAATTTTTCTCGGGAAAACACAAAATAAACTGCCTTCTTGAAATAGGGGGGTTTTTGTTTTTCCCATTTTTTTTTATTTTTCTTTTTTTCCCCCACAAAATACACCCTGTCCCCAGTTCACAAAAAGTTGTTCCCGGCGAACCCCCAAAAATACCGTTTTTTTTCGGGAAAAAAATTTAAAGGGCTTAAAAACACTGCACTTTTTGGGAATGGGTTCCCCAACGTTATGTTCTTTCAGGGGGGTCCCTTCTTCTGCCAATGATTAAAGCCCTTACCCCTTCATTCCCTTTCCCTTCGTGTTTTATTGAAACAAGGACTGGGCAAAAATTTTTCCCTTTCCACTTATCGTGGGTACTCAACTCCCGGGAAACAAGGTCCCCTCAAGGGGCTCAAAACCCCCCCAAACCCAATTCCCCTAAAAGCTTACGGGCCCCTGATCCAACCTTGGACCGGGGGGAACACTCTGAATTCCAAATTTTGCTATATGTGGCAATATTTCCTCTGGGGCCCAAAAATTTCCCCTCCCTTTCAATCAAGTTCTTTAAGCCCTTCTTCAACATTTCAAACCTTTAACTGCCCAAAATTTCGAAGTCCCAAACTCCAATGGTGTTGTGACAAAATTTTTTTTCTTGGCACTGTATATCACAGGGGGCCAACAAAAAACCCTTTCTGAAGCCCCTAAGAAAGCTGTGAAAGTCAAATTTTTTCACCCAAAAAAATCTTAAACCAAAATTCAGGCCCTTTTTTTAAATTATCATTTCTGTGGGCATGGATACCCAATTTCTTCAAAAACTCACAAACTTTATAGCATTTTCCCGGATATTTTTTCCACCACAGACCTCACCCGAGGCAGAGAATGTTTTCGAACCCTAAAACAAAATTATCCTCGAAACTCCCCGGCCCCCGGGTTTCCCCGATTACTTTAAAAACCCCCTTTTAATCTCTTCCTTCCGAACATCAGGGCCTGCTTCTGGGTTTTGCCCAGAAAATTTTGGAAAAGAGGGGGCCTCTTTGGGTATTACTCTTGCCCAAAAAAATTTCCTTTTTGCAAGGGGGCCGGGGCCTTTTCCGGGCCCCAGAGCTGTTGTTGCTGCACAACTCCCTTTTCGAAAGATTCAAGACATCACCTGGGCCCCCCCAAAACATATCTTGGCCCCTAAAGACCCTTTAAGGGGTCCCGAAAAAGCCCCCAAAAACCTCTTTTCACGAAAACAGCGTCAAATTCGCTTTTAAAAGTCTTTTTGATGGGTTTAGAATGTCATTTTTAAAAGATGTTTCTACTCTCAAAACCCAGCCACCCCCTTTCTTCCTCTCTAAAGGGGGGGACAATAAGATCAGATTGCCACAAGAAGAACACACTGCTACAGATGATCATGACTGCCTACCAATGGAGGCTGAAACCTCCCTTTTCCCAACTGCCTCTGTTGCAATTTGGGAGAACCCAGAGTAGTTTTTTTTACAATGGATCCAGTATGGGATGATCAAGGAGATTAATAAGGATTTGCTGGGTTACCTTGCAAGAAAACCTCGAGAAAAACCCCAAGAACTGAACCGGGGCTGTAACAGAAGCTTGTAAGTCGCTGAAGGAAAGACGTGAACATATACACTGACTCAGCCTCGTTTTTTGGGATGGCCCATGATTTTGGCTGTTTTTGGGCCATGCGAGGTTTCCAACACTAGGAACCCTACAAGAATCAAAAACTGTTAAAACTTGATGCATGTCCCCATTTCCAGCTAAAGTTCGTTTTGAAAACTAAAGTCATGGAAAAATAGAGTCAAGAAAAAGCAAGAGGCAATTACCACACAACTTGGGGGCAAAGGCTGCCGCCCCTTCCCCCGTGGTTCAGAATGTCTTTTGCCCACCCGGGGTTGGGGAAAGGGTGGTAGAGGGGCCTTTCAAAAACTGAACCACGTTTTTTTTGACCCTTTGGCATCAACAAATTTTGCCCAAAGGAATGGAGTTTTTTTTTGGGGGAACCAAACCCCCAGAAGGTTGGGTAAAATCCCGGGGTCCCTTTCTAAATATCAAACCAGCCCTTTCCCCGGAAACAACCATGACTTCAAAACAAAATCACCCTTTTTCCCACAGCCGGGGAAATGCAGGGGTTTTTGGTTTTTGACCATTTAAAAGTGGGTCTTACGGTTTCCCCCATTTTGGGGTAAAAAAATTAATTTAACGACCATTGGGCGGGTACCAAATAAATGGCTGGTATGCCCCTTGGGAAGGAGGCTGGAAAACCAAGAAGGGAATTTTAAAAAAAATGACCCTTTGCCAAAAAAACAATTTAAAAAAAGGAAAAAAAGATTTTTGGGGTGGGGAAAATTTTAAGGGAATTAAAATTTAAAAAAGGGTTACTTTTTTTAAAGGTTTTTTTTGACCAAAACCTCCTTCACAGCAGAAGTTTAAACCCGAGAAATTTTGGAAGCTGGAGGAGTGACCTCGCCTACACACACCTACATCTGCAAAATTGGAAAAGTTGAAAGAATGAATGCTACCGAGAACAAAATTCTAAAACTAGAAGGAAACATCTCTTCCCTGGCCTAAGTCCAACCCATTGCCCCCTACTCGTAAAACACCCCTGACAGCCCACTGGTCTACACCTTTAAAAAAAAAATTATTTTCTCAGGCCCACCCCAATTGGAAGGGACCATCCCAGCTTGGTACAGGATTTTAAACTTGTAAAGTATGTTATAAGTTGTAAAAAAATTGAAAGTAACCCATGCCGCAGTGTTTTCCTCTATTCCAGATCCAGGCTCTGATTAAAGCACCTATGAGCTACAACCTGGTGACTTTGTGTGGGTAAAGAAACACGTCAGAGATTCTCTGGAGCCCAGATTTGAAGGACCATACCAAGTTCTCCTGGTGTCCCCAACCTCCGTGAAGATTGAAGGAAGACTCACCTGGGTGCATGCTTCACACTGCAAGTGACTGCAGCCAACAAATCATCATGAAGCTCTCTTTAATCCTTTATTACATCGTTATCATTCGGGTGTGTGGGGGTGCACAGGAGGTAGCAATCACCCAAGAGGAATTGGTGACCACTTTTTGATATAATTCCTCCAGTACTCAGGTAGCAATCTTTCAATTTGAATTTTGTGATGTTTCCAAATTTTGAACCCAAACATATGCAGTGCTTTGGGGTACACACGCATCTACTGACTACATGTGCAAGGTGGGAACACAGTACATATGTGTGACTGATGACCAGTGGGGTGATAATTCTGGTTACTGGGGAGCAGTAGGATGGAACACCGGGAAGAACTGGGGATATAAACCCACAACTGCACTAAACAGGAAAGACAAAAATGGTAAAACTTTACTTACTAGAATGACCTTGTTTAAACAACCCTGTGTTGAAGGTAAAGGAACTCAATTGGTTTTAACAACAGAGAATCCTAGTCCAGAGGATGCAGGGGTTTATGTCTTGGGAACTCATTGGGGAGGTGATAAAAGCTATCTCACTCAATTCAAGATTAGGGACATGGTAGACTCCCCAGAATGGAGGAAAGAAGAGGCACAGATCACAAAAATTACAAAGATGGTAAAAGATCATGCAGAAAAATATAAAGAAATGATAGCTATTTCAAATCCCACATTAGATGACATTTATGCGATTGAAACTGGTTATAATGATAGGAATCTTTGGCTGGAATGGATGAAATATTCTGTTGCCCAACAGAATAAGTCTAACTGTTATGTATGCTCTGGTGCCCATCCACATCTTGGGTCAGTCCCTTTACACTTAGACCCAGCCTCAGAACAATGCTTCCTCAGTTTGTTTGCCAATAAGTCAACTTCTGACCCTATTTGTGAGATGTGAAAGACAAAGTACCCTCTGATAACACATAATCCTATGCCAAGCTCAGAAATCACTATATATCCTGGGAATTACACTTGTTTCTCTGTTGAGGGAGGTGATAGAAACTTAGGTAAATTCAAACCAGGGTACTGTGGTAAATACAGTGATGCACCCAAAGAGCAACGCATGAAATAGGTACAATTCATGAAAATCAGATCTAGGCTTGAAGGGAATTGGTCAGGGGAATGCGCCCTGGCAAAAGCTATTATGCCATTACAAATATTTCCATTGGAAGGAGCAGAAAGGGAGATAACTTCACTGAATAACAGATACAAGAGATCCAGTGATTCACAGCCCAAGGGCAGTTTCGATCCACATGTCTATCTGGATGCAATAGGACAACCACGAGGGGTGCCTGATGAATTTAAAGCTAGAGATCAGGTAAAAGCAGGATTTGAGTCACTCATACCCCAAATAACCATCAATAAAAATGTAGAATGGATAAACTATATCTATTATAATCAACAGAGGATCATTAATGACACTCGAGATGCCTTAACAGGTTTAGCTGAACAATTAGGGCTCACATCAATCATGGATTTCCAAAATAGAATGGCTTTGGACATGGTCTTAGCCGAGAAGGGAGGAGTTTGCCACATGATCCATGACGTATGTTGTATGTATATCCCTAACAATACAGGACCAAATGGGAAGGTGACCTTGGCCATTAAAAAATTGAAGGATCTTTCAGAGGAGTTGAAAAGGAATTCGGAAATTCATGATCCATGGGATCAGTATTTCTCCTGGATGAATGGATGGCAGAAGTGGTTAGCCCAAGCAGGTATGGTACTGGGAGTAGTATTGTTAATCCTGATAGTGATAGTGGTGTGTATCATTCCCTGTATCAGAAAACTGTTGTCCAAAGGAGTAGATCAAGCAACACCGGATCTTGCTTATTTAGAGGAGGATGGTTGCACCTGCATGGAGGAGGATTCCGTAACTAATATATCCCCTATGGGAACCATAGTTCACACTGAGGGCTATGAATTATTCAACATGCCATAAAGACACTCACAAGGGGGGATTGTGAGTGTGAGATTTGAGGCTTCTTCAGAGGTGACCATTCTTAGTTTCCCAGACCCTAGAACTTCTTTCAGCTCTTATCCCTCCTATCTCATGACAGGTCTTCGTGTTTAGAGAGCCAGCAGCTGTCGGGGGCCGAGAATAGCTCGATAACCCTTGACCAACACCCTCAGGTAGGGACCAAATTAGTTAGTCAGCAAGTTATACGGATAGTGCCCCTCTCCCATCCTTACTTAGTGCTCAGGAACAATACAGATTGGAATCACGCCCTCAAGAAAAATTTTGTAAACAGATTCTAATGTTTAAGGGGGCATTGTCAAGTGAAGGACCCAGTGAAAGGAGAACAAAACATTAAAATCTGTTTTTTTACTACTAATCATTAATCTCATATCAAAATGTTCATATATTGTGTGCACAACTATTCTCTGTTACAATCCTTAACGAATGAAATCAGATATTATGTGCTTGGAAACAGATGTAGCCGCTTCAAGCAAGATAAGGCCTCCAAAAATACTTCCTTTTTTGGATGACGCAGTGAAAATATATGAATTCGCTATAGTCTGTTATGCCAGCTTAATACAGCACCAGTCAAGATGGCGCATCAAGCAGAACAACACCCAGAAACTAGACTTATCTGGACATAATAAACAAGACCATAAATGGAACTATGTTTCTAACAGACTGTGCTATGCTATACTGCGCAAACTCAGAAATAAACTGTTATATATTTCCATATATCCTGATTCAGTAACAAAGCAATAAGTAATCATATGATTTCATACGTATCAAAAGGTATATAAGTTGTAACTTCCTGATAATAAAGCAGAACTGCTTTCCAATCTAACCAGAGTGGACTGTCTTCTCTCTCGCTCGAGCTATAAACTGCAAATTTATATGATTTGGAGGAGACAACAATTGTAACAGGATTGGATCACAAAAGGACACAAATCCAACCTTTACAGTAGGTCTTGATAGTTTCATTGAATAATTTCCTCTAGAAACCCAGGGTTCTTTGGCATCAGAGCGTGTCTGGAGAAAAGGATGCATTCTGATGCAATAGCCCATATGACAAAGTTGGTTAATAAGATCATGGTTTGATACTAGTTTGTCTCAGTAGAGATGCTGGAACTGGTAGGGTGATTTTCCAGTTGATACCCAGGATTTTCTGCTGGCAGCATTGATAGACTGTCTCAAGAGTCCTTAGGTGGCAGCAATTTGTAACCCAGGTCTGACTGGCAAACAGAAGAGTAATGAAGTGACCATATAAACTATTAGTTTGGTTTTACTTCTTAAGAACATGGTTTTTGAAGATCTGACAGTACAGATTCCTGAAAGACATGCTGGCACAACTGATGTGGTGCTGAACATCCTTTTCAATGGTGGCTTTTTAGGATAGGTGACTGTCAAGCTAGGGAATGCTTAACAACTTCCATAGTCTATTCAACAATCATGACTGCTTGAGCTCAGTTGCCTTGCTGGAAATATCTTGGCAGAGTATCTTGGTTTTCATGATGTAGCGTGTGGGTCCTTGGCTCTTATAAACCCTGGCAAAGAGGTTCAGAATGATTTAGAGGTCCTCTGCATAATCAGCAAATATGGTGCAGTCATTTTCATACTGAGGATCGATGGCTGTCAGCTTGGACACCTTCGTCTTGGCCCTGAGGCAATATAGACTATGGGCGACATGTATGATTAATGGCGCTTAGACGCTATTTTTTATGTGCATATTAAAAGTGTAGAATGCGCCTGATTCATGAACCTGCTCTACTGCGGGTCAAAAATCAGGCGCATTCTAGTGCATAAACGTCAATTCTGGCTCAGGTAAACCACTTTGAAAGTGGTTTACCTGTTCCAGCAGTAATGCACTTGGAATTGCTTTACTGAAGCTATAAATATATAGCTTTGTACGGTTGTAGTGGACCCTGCCTACCGCACACCCCCGCAAATCAGGCGCATTACAAAGTGCTGTGGGCGCTCTGTATTGCCTGATATTGGCATGCAGTCGAATTTAAACTATAGTGAATGGGGCTGCAATAGATGTCAGGCTGAAAAGACACCAGACTTCTGTTGCAGCCCCATTTATACATGTCGCCCTAAATTTTGCAAGTTTTGGAGAACAGAGCAATGCTGTTGTAGTCACCCTTCTTGAAGGTGGTGACAATATTTGTATATCTGATCTCTGGTGGGATCTCTTATCATTTCAGAGCTTGCTAATGATCTCGTAAAGCTTGTATGTAAGTGCTTCATCACCAGCTTTGAAGATCTCTGGCTTGCTTAATTACAAATTTCTTGTTCTTTGTTTCCCTTCCTTCTAACACTCCTGTGCAGACATAACCTGGGCCTCTAGCAGCAAATTCCATCCTGCTTTGTGGCGGGCTCTGGTAGAGACTTAGTGGGAACCTTAGATTCTGCCACACAGGGGGTGTTGGGTTACAGATCACAAGTTTGAGTGGGTTCTTGTTGTTCAGTCATATTTTTGCCTGTTTGCTTGAGTGGCAATAACACTTCAGGGAACTGCTTTATCAGCAATTCCCTAACACATCAAAGTGAATCTTAAATGAAGATAGACAATAGGTTGTGGGAAACTGTCACTTCTTCAGAGCTCTTCAGAACTAGTTCCTCTTCACTTAATTTTTCTTTGTTTGACAGCTGTTTAAGCTAAGTGATGTATGTATGGCTTATGTATGGCTGCCTAAATTTTGGATTTTGTTCTATTATTCATTAAGTGCACCTGAGTAAATCAAGTTTAAATAGGCACTGATATATTTAATTTGTGAAGATTCTAAGGGCTCCTGATAAGTAGTAAACACTGGGTCGACCAGATAGAAAAAAAAGAGAGAAAGCTGTAAAACAGGTAGATAGATAGATAGATAGATAGATAGATAGATAGATAGATAGATAGGCAGAAAAACAAATACTATGATTTACTTGTACAGGTCTGTTTTCATTGTGTTAAAAGGGAAAAGTGTGGAAATAAATGCATAAACCTAAAGGATCTGTGTGTGAGAACCTTTGTTTGAGTGAAAAAATTTAGAAACCAAAGTATTTGTGCGTTTCACTTATCAGTTGAAGCCATGCTCGTTTACTTCCAGATTGCATTGTGTCTTGAGTATGTCTTTTCTTTTTGCGCAGTAACAGCTGATCTGTCTTATTTGTTTTCTGCCTAGACATTCCCATAGAGAAACTTGGAATTTAGCCACATAAAACCAAATAATCTACAAACAGGGCTTAAAATATTCATGATATTTTGCTGTGCTATAAATCAGTTTTCTGTCTTAACTGTTACAGAATACACCACATTCCTCTGTAAAAGACAACAAATTAGTTCTGACAGCTAAATACGAACAAGATATGAATTTTGTACAACAAAATCCAATCCAAAATTTAAGGAAGAAGGTAAAAACTGAATATAGAAAAATATGAATGCATGAAAACATACTTAGAAGTGAAGGAATTGACTTTTCTCAAGTGAATGTCTTGAGAAAAAAGGGACAAGGGGGAAACAGAATGGTTCTCCAAGTAATGAAAAACCTCATAGCTATTCTAGAGGATGAGTACAAAAACACTCTGCAGAATCTATTTCCCGCAGAATCTATTTTTTTCCATAAAGTTCCAATAAAGTTCCATTCTATATTTGTTTTTATGCTCAGCCTGTATATTGCCAAGCACTTATGACAAGAACAATGCTGCCAAGGTGATAGATCGCACACATATCCTTAATATTATTCAGTCATTGCTGTGCTTAGAAAAAAGTGGGCGCCATAGTAAAGATAAAATGGGCTTGATTTTAATTTGTCCTTACATGGCTTTTGTAAGTTTCCCACTATTGTCTTTTTTACCAGTCTAAGGTTCATATATGGAAGCCTAACATAATGAAGCCACCACAACTATAAAGCACCTCCCTCACTAAAAAAGTACTAAAAAACTTAAAGTCAATAGCAAGCGTCTTCAGCAAAGCCATAAATGTGACCATGCCGGAAAAAAAGGGTAGCAATACATAAAGTGAACCATTACATCTACACAAAGTAACCATGAGCATCGCAATCACAGACAAAATAGCATAATGCTAGATAAATGCAGACCAAAGGTAAAATTCCCAAACCCCAACATGCTTCTTCAGAGAACATTCCTCCTTGAAGCAGCAGAAATGTTCAAAATGTATGTTCAGGATCAGGAACGCTACATGGTCTTTATTTCCATAGCATTATGCTATTTTGCCATTAATTGTGATAATTATGGTCACTTTATGAAGATGTTTGAATGTAGCGGAGTTTAGCTGGACTGTGATCATGGCTTTCCATTAGAGATGGGCGAATTTCTCAAAAATTCGATTCGGTCACTTCGCCGAATTTCCCGACAAAATTCATTTCGGGACGAATTACTTTGGGACGAATCACGTTAAAAAGCAGCTATTTCCAGACTGCACAGAGCCTGCAGGGTGCTGCAAAACGTTGCGCCATGCTTAAATATGCAGAGGGAGCTTGGTTTAGTCTTCATACAATGTTGTGTTTAGTATGACAGCAGATGACTGCCGCCCTCTTAGAATCGCTTCATAAAAAATTCCCTGGGCACTTAAGAGGGAAAAACTGACCAAAAAACTGAAGCGGGAGAATGTAGCCTGATAAAGTCATGGCAGCGAAAGCTGGAAAAAAACAAGCTGAGAGCTCAGGTGGTAACTTAGTGACAGAGTGTGGAGTGACGGCAGCAGCCACAGCAGCATGAGGTCAGACAGTGGCACAATGACATTTGAAGGTGGCAAAACAGGAGTAGGCCACAGAGTGTGGAAAGAACACGTGTGGAGGTTAGGAAGCAGCCACAGCAGCAGCATGAGGTCAGACAGTGGCACAATAATTCTGGAGGTGGCAAAAACAGGAGTGGGCCAAGGGTGGCACAATGACAGAGTGTGGAGGTCACGGCAGCAGCAGCATGAGGTCAGACAGTGACACAATGACATTCTGGAGGTGGCAAAACAGTAGTAGGCCACAGAGTGGCACAATGAAAGAGAGTGGAGGCGACGGTGGCAGCACATGAAGGTCAGACAGTGGCAAAAAGACATTGGGGAGGTGGCAAAAACAGGGGGTAGGCCACAGAGGGGCCCCAAATAACACAGTGGGGGGTTTACGGCAGCAGCAAGCAGAGGTCAGACAGTGGCACAATAATTCTGGAGGTGGCAAAAACAGGAGTAGGCACAGAGTGGCACAATGACAGTGTGAGGTCACGGCACGCAAAGCAGAGAGCATGACCAGGTGGACACAATGACAACTGGAGGTGAAACCAGATGAGGCAAGAGTGGCACAATGCAAAAATTTTGGAGGGCGGTGGCATACCAGCTGGGTAAACAGGGGGAAGACAGATGGAAAAACTTGCACAGAGTGGGCAATCAGGGGTGGCGGCACAGAATAGTGCTGAGGCAGGTAGTTTGGGGGGAACCCGGGATAGCCCAAAGGGAAAATGGGTGTGGAAAATCCGGCCAACACGCTGATCAACTTGACAAAGTTCAGTGTTCAAACATTTCCGTGGAAAAGGGGTATCCTTGGGGTAAGATGGCCCCAGCGGCACATGACCCCCTCTGATGCAAAACATGGGCGGCAGACAGTTCCCAAGGCAAATCCGGCAAGTTGCGGCCACACACCCATTTTTGGCTGCCCATAGCCGGGGATCTTTAACGGGGGTGGCAAGTGTGCCCAAGGGGGCCATCACCTGTTGTTTGGTCCTCCGGTCCGCTGGCTGTGGCGACTTCCCCTCCTATAGGGGGAAAGGGAAGTGCTCATCAGTGACCCCGCTTGGGTTTTGCTGGATGGAGGGGGTCTGTCCCCCCCCCTTCCCCAGCAGCCGGGCAGAGTATTTAACGTGAAAAACCCCCGGTCAGCCCTTCAGAGGGGGGACATCCGCACTAGGCAGCGGCCAACTGACTAGGGAAAGATTTCCCTTTGTATTTGAGTTTGTCCCCCCTCTCAGCAGGGGGGAAAAAAGGTCCATTTTGGACGGGAGCGAGGGGCCCAAAAGGGGGGGAGGGGCCAGAAGTATCCCTTGCCCGGGTGGACTATTTTGGCTGTCATAGCCAGGGAAATCAGCATTTGGGGGCCCTCTGCACAAGTGACTGAGGGGGGTCCTGCCTCCTCTCCACTGTACTGTAGCCAGGTGTTGCGGGTCATTGCCTGTCTTTTCATCTCCATTACCCCTCCCGGTCCTGTCTCCTTCTTGTCCCTGGGTAAAAATCCACCCCTTTCCACCAAAATCTTCGCTCCAATGTCTCCCCCCCTCCTCCCTTTCAGTCCCCCTGGTTTATGGGCCGTGAGATGTGTGAGTCCAGTGCCCCGCCAGAGAGATTTTTCAGCATTGTTCAGGACATAAAACAGTGGAATACGTTTTATGTAGCCTGGGATGAAATAACCGGTCCTCAAAAAGGTTAACAACGGCAGGTGTCCGCATGATGATGGGTGCTCAAAGTTTTCAAAGGGAGTACTCCCGCCCCCTGGATCATCAAAAAAATCGTTAATGGTTTCTCTTTCATACAGTCGGGCCCAAAATGTAGCTGGGAAATTTCCAAAAGGGGGGAAAAAATTGCATATCCCAGTGGTTTGGGGAGTTGGGGAGGCGTTCTGCCGCTGCAATTAGAAGGGTGTTCCCCGGTTTGTAGGGAAGGGGTGAATTTAGTACAGTTTCCGGCCTTTTCAGAATTTCTGGAATCGGGGGAAAATTTAGAAACCTTTTCCAACCCGATTTTTAACACAGGGGATGAGGGCCCTGGATCATCCCTCCCCGGGGCAGGCGACACCCCGTTTTCCCTTGTCTGTACCCCGGGTTTCGATTTTAAATTGGGCGGAGAAAGCCACACATTGATTTGTTTTCTGCTGAGCAGCAGTTTCTCCCGTGCCCCAAAATGGGTATGATGGGGCAGATTTTTGGAGATGAGATGGGGTGGGGGGTGGGGAGGAGGGGGGGGAATTGGCGAGGGCCGCGTTTGAAATTTGGGGGAGAAAGGGCGTCCCTGTCCAAGTTGGGTGTGTGGGCAGGAAAAACGTTCACGGGGCCTAAAAAAAAAATTTCTGGCCCCGACCGTATTACAGCTAAGTCGGTGCTGTGCACCTTGGAACAAACGTAAACAAGGTGCCCACCTTTGGTCACATCTTTATGAAGGGGATGCCTTTTTGGGAAAAAAAAATTAGGTTGGAATCTCCCTCTGGTTGGCACAAGCTTATTCTTGACTGCAAGGGCCACCATTGGAAAGGGGGGGACTGCAGTACCAACAAATTGGGGAAAGGGGATGGGCAGCTTTGAAACCCTTGGATGGTTGGGCCATATGTTGTCTCTTTTCAAACGCCCCGCGA
>JAODAL010022220.1:0-65245 GCA_025379985.1 Phyllomedusa bahiana | reverse complement strand
GAGACAACGGAGATACCCCACAAAAAATCGCTAAAAAAAAAAAATAAATTCTTCAGTAAAGCAATCAGCCCGGCAGCACCTTCCCTGATCAGTACAGTGAAAAGCGGTATGAGCTCCCCAGCGCGCCCCCCGGATTTTATATTTTCCCGGTGCCCGTCACAGAATCCCCCCGGGTCCTATTGGCTTAAACCTCTGCCTTTCATGCAGGCAATGCCCTTCTTCCCCCCGGGTTTTGCTTTCCCCCCAAGTAGCCCCCCTTGTCCCTTCCCCACCCTTTTTTAACCCAATCAAAAAAACATTTCTTTCACCGAAGTACCCCAAAGTTCAAATTTCTTTTCCGAACCGAATTTTTTCCTAAAAATTCCTAAAAAATTTTTCCACTTCTTTAGAATCAATTCGCCCATCTCTACTCTGGGCCAATCCCCTTAGGGCAAATAAAGGAAAATCAGGCTGAGTTCAGCCTACCTTTCCCTAGCAGATTTGGGCCATTAAGCATCGCCCAAAAAGGGTCCCACCTTTCCCTTTTGAAATTTAGGGTTTTTTGAATTTTCACCTTGGTTTTTCTCTCCCTCTCCTAACCCTGAAAAATCTAAAAAAAGTGTGCACAGTCTGGGCCTAGGTTCAGTCGAACCTGAGGAAATCCAATTTCACCTACAAAAATAATGCAGATAAAAGATGTGCTGCTGTCACCACCCTTTGGGTCCATAACATTTTCATATGTATCTCCAGTCAGTCCACGAAAAGAACCTGCCCCTTCTATCTAGATGGAGGGAAATCTGAAATTCAAAGTTGAGAGGATTGTGGATTTCCATAGGGTCAGGGATGGTATATAATACTTAGTTTATTGGAGGAAGTATGGGCCGGAGGAACGAACTTGGGTTCCAGCCTCGCCTGTACATGCTAACCGACTGGTAAGGGCATTTCACACTAAACTCCCATATAAGCCTTGTCCTAGACTTAAGGGTCCAGTGGCCCCTCATAAAAGGGGGGTATTGTCAGCCTCTTTAAGAGATACCTGTCTGTTGGAGCCTCAGCCTGAGGTGGAAAGGAGGCTTTGGGGGGAAAATCCATGAAAACAAAACCCTGGGTTTGGGGGGGGGTATTTTTAAACCCCTCTATTTGTTTAGTCTATTGGGCCCGTGATTGCTTTTAGGGCCGGCTTTTTGGGTTTAGGGGCAGTTCTCTTTTTTGGGGGATTTTTCAGGGTTTTGGACCTTGGGTTTCACTAGTTTATTCCCCTGTCTTGTGATTTTGTATTGTGTTCTTTATGGCTTTGACTCTGGCTTTTTTGACCGCGAGTACCTATTTATTTTCTGTTTTTCTGTACCCTGTTTGTCTGTTGTATATTGTCTATTTTCTCCCTTCTCTTGCCCAGGGTTTGTTCAGAAACAATTTCAGTTTGGAGGCACCCTTTTCAGGGTAGTTGCTCTGCTTTCGGCAGGGTGAACGAGGGATAGAAAAAGGCACCCCTGACACTATGTATAAACAATGAATATGTGAATTATTTCAAAGGACTTTACTGCTGCATCTAGTACATGCACTCACAAGCAAAAGAATAACAAGGTTTAGAACTTTTGAATTTCTGGCTCCATATCTTACCATCCACTACAGCTTTGAACACTGGACTACCATCATTTTATTGACAATCATCTTTGCTATCTCTGACATAACTTTTAAATCTCCCGCACGCCACTCCCGGGCGCATTACATAGTGCGAGGCCGGGCATACTAGAACCATAGCGAAGCTGCATATTTGTTGCTTCTCTACGGCATTTCTGGGTGCATTGCAACTGGAACAGGTATACCACTTTGAAAGTGGTTTACCTGAGCCAGAATTGTCACCCTAGTGCTAGAATGTGCCTGATTTATGACCCGCTGTAGAGCGGGTTCATACATCAGGCACATTCTATGCCTTAATATGCACATGAAATTTGGCGTGTTAACACCAAATTTCATGCATGTTGCCCTATTTGCTTTATACACTCTTTATGCCCCACTTGAAAATCTTGAAAAGTGAGGGACTGTGGCTTGGAGAAAAGAGAATATGGTTTAAAATGCAATAAGGTGCCCTGAAAGTAAGGCCAACATTTTAGTGCAACATTTTGTTGCACGGTAAGAAAACCAAGAGATGATATGATGAAAAGTATAGTGCCCAACATGTCTATGTCAAATAAAATTTGTGCATGTTCTCTAAGCCTGGTTTAATTTCAAGATAAGTTTAGAAGGGCAATAATAAAAGTGCCCCGGTGTTTGTCAATCCATGTTATTACCACTGTTTATACACCTATGTAATTACATATAGTCAGGTAACTTTGACTCATTTAACTTTGTTTTTTTCACAAAAGTGGACATGAACATTTGATCTTCATTCAAACAGTATTTCAAGTTAAAGGTGATATAATTGCACAAAAAATACGTTAAATTAGTAATGTGTTTAATTTGTGATATTACCAAGCCTAGATCCAAAGAACTCTATGTGGCCTTCTGAAAGAAGTTTATGCATGCCTATGAGCCAGGCTAGTTTCACATGAGCATTACATGAATGCGTTTTATTTTCTGTTTTATGGTCGAATGTTGCTGTTTGGTGACTGGTCTACAAAGCATCAGAGAGATTTAGTCTTGGAAAAAGAGATTAGAAAAGATCAGCAAACACTTATATCAATCATTCCATTGTATGTAAGATCTTCTTTACATGGAGAAGATTCAAAACACCTGTCAAACTGTCAGGCCAGGCTATCCCAGCAAGTTCAGCTTGAGATCAGACATTTTGAAGCGAAATTTTGAAAGAAGTCAAGAATTCCAGAATTTTACAACAGTTTGTAAACATGATGAAAATCCAAAAGAGTCAAAGAAGGCAAAGGTAACAACAAAACATAGATCTCTCTAAAGAAGAGAGAACCTATAGATCAATAAGGCATGAACAATTGTAAAAAATACCTTGAATATTCTGCTTTATCAAGAGAAAGACGTTTCTAGTATATGTTGTCCACATGTCTCAGTGTACTATCCAGACCCTTTCTAATTTGTCTGGCCCAATTTCGACTCATGTAGGAGCATCACAATTACCTTTAGAATTTTTATGTAATAAGATGCAGGAAAGGTTTCTGAACATATGACAGTTGTTGTTAGCTACAAGAAGTCTCTCTTTCTAGAGTACAGGTGATTTACCCATTCCCAGTTGACGGAGTACACTGGTGTTAATGCTAGACTCACGTAACTTACGTGAACTGGAGTCTATTGTATGCTACAGCTTTACCTTCAATTGTGTTGAG
Source organism: Phyllomedusa bahiana (assembly GCA_025379985.1). Lineage (NCBI taxonomy): Eukaryota > Metazoa > Chordata > Amphibia > Anura > Hylidae > Phyllomedusa > Phyllomedusa bahiana. The sequence goes on along the minus strand of JAODAL010022220.1, from coordinate 61,973 downwards.
CCTATAAATCAGCAGTTTCAGTCCTTTCAAATGATTTTACCAAGATAGCAAGGTGAATTATATAACTGCTAAAGTGATTTCTCTATTTCACTGATAGAATTTAAAAGTTATGTGTCATCTAGCTAGTATGGGGTGGATAAAACGGTTACCCAATCATGGTACTGCTTCTCAATAGACTGGCGCTTTATGGAGAAGACCTTATTCTGTCTATTCTTCCCTTGAGACCATTTTTACAGTAATGCATTATGGTAGTAGAATGGCAATGTGAAGCTACGACTACATGGGAATGAGATAGAATGAGAAATAAATATATACAGTAGATATACTAAATAGATAGGATAGATAGAAACTTAGATAGATAGATAGATAGATAGATAGATAGATAGATAGATAGATAGATAGATAGAAAGTCACATACCTATTGGAAGAATAACATGAGCCAGGTAATAGACTTTCTATATAATTACTTTGCTATACTTCAATGAGTTCTCTAGCTCTCAGTTACTGGTGCCAATATGATCTCTGTTGCTGGGTTGGACTCACTCAGCCTTGCTATTAAGCAGAATACTCTATAGACCCTTACATTTGTAATTTGCTGTTATTCTGCTATCACCGATTCATCACTTTTTTATTGTTTCTATTTTACCCAAGTTGTTTACCATGTTATTTGTTTGTGCCCCCTATATCTTATTCAAAGAGGCTTATTCGGCAGGAGATTTTTTTTAAAAAGGGGCAGACTAGATAAAAAATAAAATAAACATCACTCGTCCTTCCAGTCTTGTTTTGATGCTCACTGGCTCCCACTAATCTTTACTTCCTACTCTTGTCTCACACACAGAGAATGTCCACTCAGCCAATTATTGGTCACAGCAGTGACTTTCCCCTGCTAGTGATTAGCTGAGCGGCATTTTTTCTGTGAGTCAAAGTGGAAATCAGTTGAAAACCATGGAACATCTGAACGGCAGAAGAATTGGGGATTTGAATAATGAAAAAGTAATTTTTTTCACCCGGTTATTTCCTTTTTCAAAGAAAAAAATATTATGCCGGACAATCTTGAGCTACAGTATATATTATATTGTTGTTAATGTCTTTAGGTATTGTAATACTTAGTATCAACCAAGGTTAGCTTTTATTATGTTTTGCTGTATCCTCTGGCACTGCCCATGATTTTTTTCTGACCCAGCTAGAAGACTGTGAGATTTCAGTTGGTACCAACAACTACTTCCTTCATTATGTTTTTTTGCCTTAGTTCTACCTAGAAAATTTGCTTTAAGAAAATACCCACATACTTAAATCTTGGGGACAGCAGAGTAATAAAAAGGACAATGAAAAGGTGTCCTACAGGTGAAATGTGCTTTTTATATTCTTTCTCAAAATCTTGAAACTAGGCTCTTTAAAAACAGGTCTTACCTTCTGTGTTTGGAAATCTCTTTAAGGGCTTGTCCCCATGGTAAGGGATTTTGGATGGATTTACAGACGGTTTTCGGTTTTGAAAAACATCTGTAAACCGACTGTCAACCCCTAGAATGGACCTCTATGGAAAATCTGTGCAGTGTTCCCCACAGCCTGGATTTTCCGCCGGACGGTCTTTTAGACCACCGGCGGTCCAAAAAACTGAAAACCGGGCAGAATATGAACGAATCAATGTAAAGGGGGAGGGCTTTTCTCCGCGAACACGGCCGCAAAAACAGAGCAAATACCGGTCGGATAATCCGACCAGTATTTGCTCTCTACTAGAAATGGGCGAATCAATTCTAACGAAGTGGAAATCGTTTAGAATTTCAGGAAAACTTCGGTTCTGAACGAAGTCGAAGTTTGGGGTGATTCGCGGGAACGAAGCGTGTTTTTAATTGATAAAATGGCTGCAAGCACATGGCGTTACATGGGGCAAAGAACTCAGGGAGGAAGAAGGGCATAGCCTAAGTGACATGTGCAGAGATGAAGCCAATCAGAGACCAGTCTGTGACATCACCGCACTATATAAGTCTGGACGCGAAGTTGGCAGTTCACACTCTTCTCTCTTTGCCGTGTTGTAGCTGCTACAGCTCCAGTATTAGAGATCTCACACAAAAGAAGAGGAACTTTTATACAGCGATTTTTTTTTTGGTTGGGGGTCACAGCTTTTCTCAGAGACTGCTTCTCTTAAGTTCTAATTTTGATTTTGTGGGTTATTGGAATTGAAGTCCAGTGTGCGTCCTATTCAGCTTCATATACATTTTTTAAAGCTATCTGCTCATTCTGGAGCACATTGAATATCCAAGGGTTATCTAAGCCTTTTTGGCTGTTGTATTCAGTTAAAGAAACAGCGTTTTTTCAATCCAAATACCAGTTAATTTTTGGCTTCTCATTTCGTTTGCGCAATTTATATCCAAGGGCTACTTAAACGTCTTTGTGCTATTGTAGTCAGTAAAAGAAAAGGTTTTTTTAAACGCCAAAGAAGAAATTTTGCCTGCAGCATAATTCATATCCGAAGGTTAATTAAGTGTTTTTCTGCTGTTGTAGTTAGTAAAATACACGTCGTTTTAACACGCCAACTTAGCTGGGAATTTTTGGGGAGCTCATTTCTTTTTCGCAATTTATATCCAAGGGTTAATTAAGCGTTTTTCTGCTGTTGTAGTCAGTAAAAGAAACAGTGTTTTTCAACGCCAAAGAAGAAATTTTGCCTGTAGCATAATTCATATCCGAAGGTTAAATAAGCCTTTTTGCACCTTTATACTCAGTAAAATACACAGTGTTTTTAAACGGCACATACAAGTAATTTTTTCCTGCCCATTTGTGGAGCGCGATTTTTTTTACCAGGTTTCCAAGATTGTTAGTGGGGTTCATTTGGAGTCAAATACAGAGTGTGTATTTATCATATACAGTATCTTCATTAAACAGAGTCTGTACATTTTGAACAAACAGTATGTCAACAGAGAGGTGGCAGGCTCTTCACATGCGAGTGGCAGTGGCACAAACATTCCTGGAGCAGGCACAGTCGCAGCACAATAGGGGACGTCGCAGCAGGGGTCACTCGGTGAGGCCACAACTGCCCTGTAAACCTAGTTTCCCGTTGTTACCAGAAACCCAAAGGGGTTTTTCTTGATTGGTTACTAGGTCTCCACTTCCTCCCAGATGACTTTCTGAAAACCCCCAAAGCCAAGACGGTGAAACGTCAGACAAAACCCTTTTTTTTTGGGCCATGGCCGGGGAGCGGGTCAGGGGCCTCACCTGTCCTCAACCCGCCCTGCCCCCACCCGGGTTTTCCCTCAGCCAAGATCTACTATTTGGTCTGGGCTCACCCCAAACTATACGCGAGGATAAAATTTTTTGAGGAGGAAGTCAGCAGCTACGGGGCCACGAAGAAAGGGGGCCCAATACCCCCTTTCCCTTCTTGCAGTAGGGGGCAAAGTATAAAAGGGGGAAAGAGTGGCAGGGGAGGTAAAGTTTTTATGGGTCACCCCTCTGCATCCCAAGCCCCGTTGAGGAGGACATCAGTGAAGATCAAACAATAACCGATGAAAAATTTTAGCCGACCGCACTTGGGAGCTGGGGGGAAGCAAGGGCTTCATCTTTGGGTCAGGGGAAAGGCGCCTTTTCCCTCTGCAGGGGGCGCAACCAGGGAAATGGGTAGTGTTTGGCCGTGATCACAGGGGAGCAGCAAATGCGAGTCAGGAGCCAAGCGCCACGGGGAAAAATCCCCCTTCACAGGTCCAAGAAAATTTCAGCAGAAGGGGGCCCGCGAGGGAAACGGCGGCAGTATTCACTCAGTTTCGGAGCATTGGCCCTTTAAAAAAAGCTACTCAGGGGGTTTTGGGGAGTTCTTTGCAAGACACCGAGGAGCCGAATATGGTATATGTAAAATCTGTGGGCAAAAAGTGAAGCATGGCGGGGAGCTAACGTTGGAAACCACGGCCCTGCGCAAAAAATGGCAGGTCACCACCCGGGTGGCCGGGGGAAACGGGCTCGTTTGGGGTCCAATCCTGCTGCCCCCGCGCAGCGCCCGTGGCAGCAGTCAAGGCACCACCACCTCGCAGAAAGGGAGCTGTTTCTCTTTGCCATCATCTCCGTTCGGGACGCTCCTTCTTCGCTACTTATGGCGCCAGAGTCGTTCAAAAAGGCGATTGCAAGGGAAAACAACAGTATGCGTCCAACCCATCCGAAGTGCAAACTCCGGGGGGGGGGGATGCTCCTTCCAAGATGTTGGTAAACTGGCGGGGTTATACCCATTTCCAAATAGTGGACCCGCACCGTCAGAGAATAAGGCCTGTGCCGAGCCGAGGTGGAGAGTTCCAAGCCGTAATTTCTTTCAAAAGGCAGATCACCCTTCAAAAATATGTATAACAGAAGGTGGGCAGTCCTTGGGGCTTATCGGTTTGTCCATGGTGGCGGGGCAGTGCGGATGTGTGACCCTGTAATACGGTCAGGGCCAGTACATGTTCTTAACGGCTCATGGGTGAATGTGTTTCCTGCCCAGCACACCAAAACATGGACGGAGACACCGCTTCTCCACGTTGCAAACTGCTGCTCCGGCAATGTGCCTCACCCTCCACCACCACCACACCATCCGCCTCCACAAGTATGCTCCATCCAAACTACATGTGTAGGCATACGTGTCAGCAATTCTACTCCTGGCTTGCCTCGGCGAACGAAGTCACACAGAGGAGGAACTGCTCCGCATCATACAGCAAGAAATCAATGTGTGGCTTTCTGTGTGCCAACTGCAAATCGGAACCATGGTGACGGACAATGGGAGGAACATGGTGTCCGCACTGCACAGAAGAGGGATGGTCCATGCGCCCTGCGTGGCGCACGTGTTCAATCTGTTGGAAAAGGTTCCTGAAAGTCTTCCACCGATCTTCAGAAGATTCTGAAAATGGCCAGGAAACTGTGCATGCACTTCATCCATTCCTACAAAGCCAGGCACACCGTCCTCGAGTTGCAGTGGCAGAATGGCCTCCCCCAACACACGCTGATATGCGATGTTTCCACCCGTTGGAATTCCAGCCTGCACATGTTGGACCGACTGTATGAACAGAGAAAGGCCATTAATGATTTTTTGATGATCCAGGCGGACAGGAGTACTCCCCTGTGTAACTTTGATGTCAGCCAGTGGCAGCTCATGCGTGACACCTGCCGTTTGCTGAGGCCATTTGAGGAGGCGACGTTATTTGTCAGTCGCCAGGACTACGGGATGAATAACGTCATTCCACTGCTTCATGTCCTGGAACAGATGCTGAAAAATCTGTCTGGGCAGGGGACTGGAGACGTGGCGACTACATCTCGCGGCCACATGAGTCCGGTGGGGACTGAACTGGAGGAGGAGGAGGACATTGGAGCACAAGCATTGTCTGGTGAAATGAGTGGTTTTTCTACCCAGGTGACAGGAGAGGTGGAGCAGAAGTAGCTGGAGGAGGTAGATGGAGATGAGGAAGACGAGGCAGATGACCCACAAGCACCGTGGCAGAAATACAGTGGAGATGGAGGCAGGGAGTCCCTCGGAGTCACTTGTGCAGATGGCCCGCAGCATGCTGATTTGCCTGGCTAGTGACAGCCGAATAGTCACCATCCGGCAGATGGTTACCGTTACCGGTCCAAAATGGGAGCCTTTTACCGAGCTGCTGAGAGGGAGGACAAACTCAAATACTATATAGAAATCCTCCGTAGTCAGTTGGCCGCTGCCTATGTGCGGCATCGTCCATCCTCTGAGAGGTCTGACCGGGGGGTTCCTCAGCGCTCACGTATCACTGCCGCGACTGCTGTGGGTGGGAAGGTGGGGGGGGGGGGTAGGAGCAGAATCAGCTCCATCAGCAGCAACCTAAGTCTGGAGTCGCTGATGAGCAGCTTCCTTCACCCGCCTAGTGAGGAGGGCACTCGCCAGCAGCAGCAGCAGGACCTGGAGCAGACCCTGAACCAACAGGTGGTGGCCTTCTTGGACAGCACTCTGCCACCCCAGTTAGAAGATCCGCTGGACTACTGGGCAACCAATCTGGATGTGTGGCCGCAAATTGCCGAGTTTGCAGTGGAGGAGCTGTCCTGCCCGGCCAGTAGTGTGGCATCAGAGCGGATGTCCAGTGCGGCGGGGGCCATCATTACCCCAAGGAGAACCCGCTTGTCCACGGGAAATGTGGAACGACTGACCTTTGTCAAGATGAATCAGGCGTGGATCGGCCAGGATTTCCACATACCAATGCCTTAAGAGTCAGATTACATCAGCCATGACGCCTCACCAAAACTTTGAGAAATTAGTCTGGGTTCAAACTACCTGCCTCAGCCACTATTCTGATGCCGCCACCCGCCTGATGCCACACATCTGCTGCCAGTTTCTCCATCTGCCTACCACCATCTTTACCAGGGACTGGTATTGCCACCCACCTCCACACTCTGTCATTGTGCCACTGTATGACCTCATGCTGCTGCTGCTGCTGTTGCTGTTGCCGTGACCTCCACACTGTGTCCATTGTGCCACTCTCTGACCTCATGCTGCTGCTGCTGTTGTTGCTGCTGCGGTCACCTCTACACTGAGTCATTGTGCCAGTCTCTGACCTCATGCTTCTCCTGATGCTGCTGCCGTGACCTCCACACTGTGTCATTGTGCCACTCTCTGACCTCATGCTGTAGCTCCTGCCGTCCCCTCCACTCTCTGTCATTGTGCCAGTCTGTGGCCTACTCCTTTTTTGCCACCTCCAGAATGTCATTTTGCCACTGTCTGACTCATGCTGCTGCTGTGGCTGCTGCCGTGACCTCCACACTCTGTCATTGTGCCACTGTCTGACCTCATGCTGCTGCTGCTGTTGATGCTGTGACCTCCACACTGTGTCATTGTGACACTCTCTGACCTCATGCTACTGCTGTGGCTGCTGCCGTGACTTACACACTCTGTCATTGTGCCACTGTCTGACCTCATGCTGCTGCAGTTGCTCATGCCGTGACCTCTACACTATGTCATTGTGCCACTCTCTGACCTCATGCTGTTGCTGATGCTGCTGCCGTGACCTCCACACTGTGTCATTGTGCTACTCTCTGACCTCATGCTGTTGCTCCATCCGTCACCTCCACTCTCTGTCATTGTGCCACTGTCTGACCTCATGCTGCTGCTGTTGCTGACGTCATCTCCACACTGTGTCATTGTGCCACTTTGTGGGCTCCTGATGTTGCTGCCACCTCCAGAATTTGTCATTGTGCCACTCTGTGGCCTACTCATGCTTCTGCCAAGTGACATCTGTCTAACTGGAACACCATGTGGTTTCCTAATGCTGTTTCCACCCTTGCCACTCTATGACGTTGCCACTATGTTTAGTTTTCCCCTTCTTTTCACCTGTCAGAAGGAATGGGAAGGATCAGGATTGTCTAGCCAAAAGCAGGGGTGGATACAGAACACAGAAGACATGCAAATATTCCATTTACTTGTTATCTCTTTTTTGGATCAACTCCTGTTTGTTTTTGGCCTCAGCAATACTGAAGGATTATTGACCGATTGAAAGCGGACACTGACCAATGAAAGGAAGGGCAAAATGATCAGTGACGTCAACGCAAAATTACTGCTGACACCCTCTCCACTCTTTCGGGGGGGCATCTACATGTATCAGCATTTAACAGAACAGGTTTTGTCATATTTTGTGACAGTTTAAAGCTCTGGCCTCATGGAGTGACTCCTGCTGTGACGTCCCTTTACTGTGCTGAGACCTGTGGTGGCTCCAGTAACCTACTACTGTGTTCTTTGACACTATGGTAGGATCTTAGCCCTCAGCTTATTTTTTTCCAGCTGGCGCTGCCATGACTTTATCAGGCTACATTCCCGCTTCAGTTTTTTGGTCAGTAAGTGCACAGGGAATTTTATAGTGAAGCGATTCTAAGAGCGGCAGCAGTCATGTGTGTGTCATACTAAAACACAACATTGTATGAAGCCCAAACCAAGCTCCCTCTGCATATTTAAGCATGGCACAACGTTCTACAGCACCCTACAGGCTCTGTGCAGCCAGGAAATAGCTGTTTTCTAACGAGATTCATCCCGAAGTAATTCGGAACGAAACGGATTTTGTCTGAAAATTCTGCGAAGTCTGCGAACCTTATTTTTGAGAAATTCGCCCATCTCCACTCTCTACCATGGGGGCATGCCCTAAAGGAAGCTGTCACATTGAACATGCTATCTGATCTTCAGTGGCATGTTATAAAGCAGAAATAGTTGAGAACATTGATATATAGCTTCGTGGGGAAAAAAATTATAGAAGTTAGATTTTTTTCATTTAAATACTGCTTATTTTGGCTTTGGGAGTCCAGTAGGCAGTGTTATCAGTGACTGACAGCTCTTTCTGTATGTTCACTCATGCAAAGAAGGCTGTCACTCATTGATAACACCACCCACTGGACTCTTTAAGCCAGAATAAGCAGGGATATAAATGGAAAAAAATCCAACTTCTACAGAATCTTTCCAAACAAAACTATATCTCAATGTGCTCTGTTCTTCTTGCTCTATAACATAAATCCTGCAGTTCAGATAGCATGTAAATACAATTAAATGGTCAAATTATAATAATATTGATGGATGCCATCAGGAAATAAAACATAAAAAAATTATATTGCGTGATTAATAGTAAAGTTTAGAGTTTAGTTATTGACTTTTCATAGTACATTTAATAGGTTTCTATAACTGTATGGAGGCCTTATTGCTGTGAATACTGTCTAGTTCTCTGTGTCAGCTGTACTTCATATTTAGTATTAGCATGCTATTATGTTTAATATTTTATATTCTGACTTTAAAGGGATTTTCCGAGATCACAATATTGATGACTTACCTGTAGGATAGGTCACCAATATCAAATTGGCAAGGACAAGGTTGGAGGAGAATTCTTGCTCGCCCACATTAATCAACTGTGTGAAAACGAGCACTTGTCCAGGCGTCATGGCCCCATCAAACTGCTGATTGTTGGGGGTGACTTTCCAGCTGTTTGATGGAGTCACAATTCCTGTGGCTAGGCCATCAATATTGTGATCCTAGAAAACCCCATTACCCTTTTCATGGTGCAGTTTTTACCATCTATGTTGTTATATATATTGTATACTATATTTAACCATTTTATGTATTATATGTATACTATATTTGACCATTATGTTGGTGAAGTGGTTAGGGTGCCTTCACACAGTGCAGTTTTGGTGCAGTTTTAACTGTGCTCCAATTAAACTGCCTTTATTACCAGCAAGCTTTTTTCACTTATCTAAACTGTTTGGAAAGGGAGTAATCAATTAGTGTGTCTGTAATCCACACGACTTCAAACACAGTCATTGATTACTTACTTGTTAACACCTTTCTGAACAATTTAGACAACTGAAAGAAGCTTGCTTGTAATAAAGGCAGTTTAATTGGAGCGCAGTTAAAACTGCACCAAAACTGTGCTGTGTGAAAGCACCCTTAGCCTGTTATTATTGCATTTACTATTTTGGACCCTTTATTATATTTCTTTTATAGTGCAGCAGTTTACCATGCATTTGTATTGTTTGATAATTTTTATTGTAGAGGGGTTAGCTGGTTTTTACTGCAGTTATTATTTGTACTCTTTATTTTACTTTTTATGGTATATCAGTTACTTTCATTTTTTTAACAAAGGCAGTCACAAATTTGGAAGCAAACTTTTAAATTTCAGATCCCAGCATGACTTGCATGTTACAGCATATATATTATGTTATCCCCGGTGTGCAATGAAATAGCATTGCAGGGTGTTACATAAACATTTCAGTATGTTTGGTAAAAATATGTTTAAATATCCTGCCAGCGTCCTATCAAATCTGTCAGCTACCTCCAGCTATTTTGCAGGATTATCTGAAGTACAGTTATAACATTTTAATATGACATCTGTATATCATCCCTGACAAAACTGATTTATCAGCTATGAAAAAAAAGAAAATGTTAGAAATCCTTAGGAGTTCATTACTTTCAAAGTAGGTCACTTGCAGGGAGACCAGAAAACTCCCACAGAGGAAAATGCTCTGGGTTTTAAAAAAACAAAATTGAAAAATAGTGGAAGCGGCATCGTTTATACAGTGTATAAAATGTGCCCGGCCTTAGTCTGCCAGGCTGTGCTCTGCCTTTGATTACCTAGCAGTGGGTGGCTATTGAATGTTGTCCTCTAAACTACAAGTAAATCAGGTTAATATGGAACTTGTCATGTCACTCACATCATTCACTATGAAGTTAGATGAAAAGAGACCTTCTTCAGTGACCCCATACAACTGAGACTCCATTCTGTTGAATCCTGCTGAGTGCTGGCATGTCTAACAGTAGTCCATGTTCTGTAGAGCTAGTGCACTTTTATCTATCTCAAGAGATACTTGGCTTAAAGGTTTTGGAGCTCATGCTCTTAACTCAAGTAGATAGATCTTTCTATATATTACTTGTTTAGGGAGCTGTCTCTCTAAAGATTTTGCAAGTTTTAACAGCTACAAAGAATGGAGAGGTCTGTAATTTTTATCGTAGGTTCACTTCAACTGTGAGATACAGAATCTAAAGAAAAATCCAGAAAATCAAATTTCTGGATTTTTAATAATTAATTTGAATTTTATTGCATGAAACAAGTATTTGATACAATATGAAAACACAACTTAATATTTGGTACAGAAACCTGTGTTTACAATTACAGGGGTCAGATGTTGCTTGTAGTTCTTGACCAAGTTTGCACACTCTGCAGCAGGCATTTTTGGTCCACTCTTGCATACAGATCTCCTCCATATCTTTCAGGTTTTGGGCCTGTCGCTGGGCTATATTGAGTTTCAGCTTCCTCCAAAGATATTCAATTGAGTTCAGGACTGGAGACTGGCTAGGCCACTTCAGAATCTTGAAATGCTTCTTACGGAGCCACTCTTTAGTTGCCCTGGGTATATGTCTTGAGTCATTGTCCTGCTGGAAGATCCAGTCATGACCCATCTTCAATGCTCTTACTGAGGGAAAGAGGTTGTTGGCTAAAATCTCATGATACATTGTCCTATCCATCCTCCCTTCAATACGGTGCAGCTTTTCTGTCCCCTTTGCAGAAAAGCACCCCCAAAGTATGATGTTTCCACCTCCAGGCTACACGGGGTGGGATGGTGTTCTCGGAGTTGTACTTATCCTTCTTCTGCCTCCAAAAACGGCGAGTGGAGTTGATACCAAAAAGTTCTATTTTGTTCTCATCTGATCACATGACCTCCAATGCTTCCACTGGATAATCCAGATGGTCAATGGCAACTAGACATGTGCTGGCATGAGCAAGGGGTTCCTTGCTGCCCTGCCGGATTTTAATCCATGCCGACATAATGTGTTACTAGCGGTAACCTTTGAGACTCTGCTCTATTCAGGTCATCGACCAGGTTCTCCTGTCTATAGTTGTGGGCTTATTCCTGACCTTTCTCATCCTTACCACATGAGGCATCATATTGCATGGAGCTCCCAGCATTGTGCAGGTCTACAGGTAATACAGAGTAGGAGGGCTTTTTAAAGAAAAACTAATAGGTCTGTGATAGCCAGAATTCTTGCTGGTTGGTAGGTGATCAAATACTTATTTCCTGCAATAAAATGAAAACTAATTATTTAAAAATCATACAATGTGACTTTCTGGATTTTTTTTCCAGATTCTGTGTCTCACAGTTGAAATGTACCTACGATAAAATTACAGACTTCTCCATTCTTTGTAGGTGGGAAAAACATGTATATTGAAGGAAATAATTACTTGATACCATGCTGATTTTGTAAGTTGGCCAACTGACAAAGACATGAACAGTCTATAATAGGTTCATTTTAACATTGCGGGATAGAATATCCAAAATAAAATCTAGAAAATCACATTGTATAAATTGTATAAATTTATTTGAATTTTGCTGAGAGAAATAAGTGTTTGATCCCCTACCAACTATTAAGAGTTCTGGCTTCTACAGAGCAGTTAGACGCTCCTAATCAACTGGGCAAGACCAAAGAGCTTTGTAAGGATGTCAGGAACAAGATCATAGACCTGCACAAAGCTGCAATGGGCTACAAAGCCATAAGTGAGAAGGAGACAACTTTTGGTGCAATAGTAAGAAAATGTAAGAAATACAAAATGACTGTCAATTGACATCGGACCGGGGCACCATGCAAAATCTCACCTCATGGAGTATCCATGATCGTGAGGAAGGTGAGAGATCATCCTAAAACTACATGGGGGAACTTGTTAATGATCTCAAGGCAGCTGGGACCACATTCACCAAGAAAACTATTGGTAATACATTACGCCATAATGGTTTAAAATTCTGCAGTGCCGCAAGGTCCCCCTGCTCCAGAAGGCACATGTGCAGGCCCATCTGAATCTTGCCAATGCACACTTGGATGATTCTATGAGTGAGTGGGAGAAGGTGCTGTAGTCAGATGAGACAAAAATTGAGCTCTTTGGAATTAACTCAACTCGCCGTGTTTGGAGGAAGAGAAATGCTGCCTATGACCCAAAGAATACCGACCCCACTGTCAAGCATGGAGGTGGAAACATTATGTTTTGGGGGTTTTTCTCTGCTAAGGGCACAGGACTACTTCACTGCACCAATGGATGGAGCCATGTACCGTAAAATCCTGAGTGACAACATCCTTCCCTCCACCAGGACATTAAAAATGGGTCATGGTTGGGTCTTCCAGCAAGAAAATGACCCAAAACATACAGCCAAGGAGTGGCTCAAAAAGAAGCACATTAAGGTCATGGAGTGGCCTAGCCAGTCTCCAGACCTTAATCCCATATAAAACTTACGGAGGGAGTTGAAGCTCCGAGTGGCCAAGCAACAGCCTCAAAATCTTAATGATTTAGAGATATCTGCAATGAGCTTTGAACCAAAATTCCTCCTGACATGTGCACAAACCTCATTATCAACTACAAAAAATGTCTGACTGCTGTGCTTGCCAACAAGGGTTTTGTCACCAAGTATTAAGTATTTTTTGCCAGTGGGATCAAATACTTGTTTCAAAATGCAAATAAATTTATATAAATGTATACAATGTGATTTTCTGGATTTTATTTTGATATTCTGTCTCTCAATGCTAAAATTAATCTACCCTTAAAATTATAGACTGTTCATGTCTGTGTGTATGGATGTGAAGTTATATGTATATATTATATTGTATATAAATACTTAGCAGTTTGAATATTTTTTGGTAAAATCACCCAAAAGTCAACCAAAACTATAACCATAGGGTTGTTTAAAGAGTTTGAGAGAGATAATTTCCTGGTCTGGTGAAATGACGCTCTCATTATGGCCTAACCTCTGGTCCAATGTTAGCTCTGGGTACATCACCATAGACCCAATGTTATGATAACTCAAAGTGTCTTCGGACAGAACATCGTGTCAGTGGACTGTTAAGTTAACCCTCTAAAACCCCTTAAGAAAATCGAACTCTAAAAAACTTAGGGGTAGGGTTATGGTTATTGTTAGGTATAGGGATATAGAAATAGGGTTAGAAAATAAATTTGCGTTCGTTATATCCTCAACCTAATTTTTTTCACAAGCTTGGTCAAACCTATCTCGAACCAAACAGATCCCTACATACAAAAGGTATTTCCAAATGGCACTGGTTTTCAGTCGGATTTTCAGACGGTTTTCAGATTTGAAAACCATCTGCAAACCGACTGTCAACCATTCTCATAGACGTTAATAAAAAATCTGACCTGTAGTCTACACAGCTCGGATGCTCTGATGGCAAATTCGACCGTCTAAAAAACTTAGAACATGTTCATTCTTCCGCCTGGTTTCCAGGCGGGGCATGAATTGTTCAATGTAAAGGGCACAGCTGAATCCGCAAACCCGGGCCAAAAAAGTTATCCTTTATGTTCAAACAATGACAAAATACCAGTCGGATAGTCCGACAGATATTTTGTCAGTGCGGCCGTAGCCTAAATAGGAGCGACTAGTAAACTGCTGGAAGATACTGGTTGGTCAATGACTACGCAACGCAGAATATTAGGAAATAATTAATCATGAATACAATTTATCACATATATATTTCCTAAGAGCATGGATTTTTGTGTACTGGAGTAACAAGTGACATGCAAATGGTGAATGCAATCACAGTAAGGTGTCTCTCTATTATTCTGATGCAAACCCGATTTAGTAGAGATAATAAATCCTTTAATGCCTCAATAACAGCCTGCCATAAAATAAACTTTAATCCTACACACAGTAATTTTGTGCTTGTTACATTCAGCCACCGGTAGATCGCTCGCCTGTTAGTGCCTGCAGGACACCTAAAAGAGAGACTTTATTTTACCGTTTCAGCCTTTTTAACATTATATACAAAGCATTCATTGAGCAATGACATTTTCAGACTCTATTTTAGGGACCCACATGTTACTGAACAGTAGTAAAGGACAAAAGTAGGGACAAGTGAATTTTATTATTATTATCATTATTATTATTACTACTATCTGCTTTACCACTTTGACAAAAACATTACTAAGCCAGTACTTTTTGAAGTAGTGGAACTATGTCTGAATACCAAAGTCTAAAGAACCGTGATGATTAAGATTTTAAAGGGAATAACTCATGTGTCCTAGATACATGTTTGAATATTACATAGGTTAAGTTACAGTCTTGAACTACTACTACTATAAGAACATTACCCCTTTGACACAGCTCAGAGATTTGTTACTAAATATCTATGTTGTGAGCAAAAGACGTTCAATGCAAGCTCACATTAATACTCCCCAGAGAATCATTTTGACATTTAAAATGAAACTATACCTTTTATTCATAATTTCGCCTTAATCACTTTTTAATCATATACAGCAAGGTTATTTTTTGTTGTTCTTTTAAACACATGACAAAGGGACAGTTGATTCAAAGTTGTGCTCATTCCCTCCAAAATTCCCACAAAACACAAGCAGCTATTTTAGGGGGAGAGAAGAAAATGTGAGAAAAAATATTACTAAAAATACTCTTAAATAACCGATTGAACTTTGAGGAGCCCCAGAATGTACTGCATCCATTTATGATTAAACTATATCCATAGGCCTGCATACTATACCCTCAGCTGTGCTTTACGTGGCCTGAAGACCTGTTACCACCAGGCTCAAGGGTGGGAATGCACAGTGCTGTGATGTGGAGGAGAACCATGCCTCTTATGCAGTCTCCAATGGCTGCACAGTTGTGCTGGCATATCTTGTGGCCGTTGGCAGCCATATAGGGGCCATGGTTCTTGTTCGCATCCGGCCGCACTCCAACCACTCTGTGTATTCCCATCTTTACATAGAATAAAGTTCTGCAAGTCCAAGATTTCTTTAAAAACTCCTTTCCTTTGTCTAATCCAAAATATAAAAGCACATTACAGGTACTTGTTAGCTATGATCAAAAGACCCACGTGAACTTGAAACCTACAGTATTAGCTAGTAGTGGGAACTACTATCTGCCTCTGTATCGTCAAGCTGCCACGTTGTTTGTGCTTTTATATTTTGGATTAAATAAAGAAAAAGGAGTTTTTAAAGAAATCTTGGACTTGCAGAACTTTATTCTATGTGAATCTGTGATCTGGGTTGGTGCCGGCAAAAAGGACACCCGAGGATTCATAAGCGTGCTGTCATGATCATGCCTGACAGACCCCCAGCTTCGAGTTCTGGTCGCCGGCCACGGCTGTGGCGACGAAAACCATGGTTTTTAACATAATACTTTGTATGCTTAGCTACCAGTGTGAATTGAGTCTTTCCTTCCCTGTGTGTTAATTGATTACTGGCCAACGCCTGTGGCCAGGAATCCTGCAGCACCCTTTTAGTTAAACTGTGTTCCTCTTTGATTGACAGCTTTGTTTCCCTATCTGGCTTTGTGTTATTTCCACCAATCACCTCTGCTCTGTGTTCACCAGTTCCCTATTTAAGGATTCCCTTACCTGTCCCCTGTGCCTGTTATATTGGGTCTTTCCTATACCTTTTGCTTGCCTGTCTATTGTTGGATTTTCTGGTTACCCCACTCTGCTTGGCTTCTGACTATTCTGCTCTTCCTGATTTTGTACTGCATTGCCCGACAGTTATCGACTTGGCTCGTCTTATGTTTTTCTCTCTGTCTCCCGATTTTGTACTGCGCTGCCCGCTTGCTGCCAACCTTGCCCTTTGGTCTGTGGACGTTTCCCTTATTTGTGGGTTTTTTGTATTTGTATTTTTGTCTGTGTCCCCAGTGGGGTTTTTTTCCCCATGATTCAAGTGGGTAGTTTTTTTTTCAGTCTTCTTTTGGGAGGCCCGACCCTTTTTTTTTTAAGGGAAATCCAGCTTACCCCCAAAAGGCAGGGAAACAGGGGGTTTTGGGACCCCCGTCAGGGCCCCTCCAACTCTGTCCTGTCTGGTCCCCCCTTTTTTTCCTCCGTTTGTGTCCCTGACTGGTCCCCCCTAACAGTTAGGGCAGACCAGGACCCACGAAACGAAGTCCCAGCAGGGTTAGCCAAATATCCTCGATTAATATGGTATGCAAAGTAATTCCAATAAATTTTTTTTTACATAATTACTGAGGACCCCTTCCTTGGCCTTTCAGGAAAAAATCAGCTTTTCAAATGGGAACCTGGGGTAAAAAAGCTCCCCCTGGCCCCAAAAACATAAAACCTACGGGGAGTTTTCTTTCTTTTTGTGTCTCTTGCATTGCCCCTCCATTCTTCTTCAGCCTCTGCTTTTTTTTTTTTTTTTTTTTTCTGCCTTTCAAGGAATTCCCTCCCAAGTCCCCCAAATTCAGCCTTGCCCAACTCCTCTTCAATAAGAGCAAGAAACTGCCCCACCTCAAATGATAGAAAATTATTGTTGGGACAGGCAGTCCCAAATTGCTTCATCCTTGAATCTCTATTAAAGACCCCTCTCCGTTTCACATGAAACGGCTTTTGTAATGTGTTTTGCCGCGGATTGGGCGCCGTCCTGCGCGCCGGATTTGTTGCTGCAGTGTAAACGGCGCCATTCCGTCGGAGTCCATTTTACGGGATTAATCCACTGCCTTCCCTCAATAGAAGAACAGTGGATTTCCGTCCCCCCTGCTCCTTATACCCCACGGGCGGAAATTTTGTTGGGAGCCGGATTTGGGCGCCTCACAAAATTCACCGTTCTGGAATAAACCGTGGTGAAACACGGCCCACTAAATAGGAATTTCCTCAAACAAGCATGACCTCCTCAAATCTGTATTCTTTCTCCCTCAAACCATACCATAGGTTTGCTTCGCCGGCCTCCCCTTCACTTTTTTTTTTAAAACCGACCATTGCTCAGAGTATATAATTAAAAGGCCAGCCACCCTACTACAAGTCACGGCAATCAACCTCCCACTACCACTTCCCCACTGCTAAATGGAAAGTGGGGGGTTCACTACTATTATGGTGGGGGCTATGGTATAACACTTTTTTAAAGAGAATAATTATCATGAAGGATGTATTTTTTTGTTTTGATACACAATAGAAATGGTAGAAATTTATATTTAAAATAATGCCCCCCATTTTAGGTAAAATAATCCAAATGACAAATGTACACTTGTTTTTTTTTTTTTTTGATAGGAATTGAAATTTCTTACTGTGATCCAGAGGTAGTAAAAAGAATGATAATTGGGCCCTGAAAGGGAAATGGTTTGGGGAGACCAAGATTTGGGGGATTTTTTTTTCCAATTTCTTCTATGTAGAGGTAAGAAAAATTTAACTTGTCCCATGGACAATATATGAATAGGGTTAAGCAGGAGGCCAAACGATTATAAATGACAATTTTTTTTTTTCTTGTGGCAAGGTAATATGGCTATTTACATGTGGTTGAACTGGAGTTATTTCTTTGGACTAACGAGGAAAAATTATTAAATGCCCTGTTTTTTGGTAATTCTGTTTTAATGCTTGTTTGTCCTATTTTCCGGGTATAAAAACTATGGTTTTAAATTTAGAGTTTATATATAACCAACAGGATGTTAATTTTTTGGTCCCATGCTCCCGATTATTGTTTTTTTTGGTTATTCGCCCCTTTATCAAAACTAAAAAAGGTACTAAATTACTCTTATCACATGAAGCAATCCAAGGCAATTTAATAGAATCTAAAACATTCCCCCCGCATTGTAACTTATGCTTGGGCCCGTCAAGTCAGGATTTTTTTTTTTTTTTCCCAATGAAATCGATTCGTACATTACACAAAGAAATAAATTAGAAAATACAAATTAATCCAGGGGGTAATGTCCCTATATGAAATAACTTCTATTGAAATAACAAAAAATATCATCAGATTATGATTTCCCCATTATGAGCAATAAATTTTTTTGGCACTTTAAATAATTAAAATAACAGATGGATAGACCCTACAATCAAGCCAGTAACATTTAAAAATTGTTGTGGGAATATCCATTGAACCTATTCCTTGTTGGTGCAAAATGAAACTTCCCTGTGGAAGGGATATGATATATTAAGGAATCCATAATGAAACAGTTGAAATCTGAAAGTCCCTGTGTTTAGAAGCAGGCCAAAATTGGTCCCAAAAAAGCAAACCTATAACTTTGGAGCCATATAAACATAGTACTGGACTGCTGGAGTTTCCTATAGAAAAAACCTCCTGGTTGGTGTGGGCCACAAAGCCTCTGACACAGTAACGTAAAACCCCCCTAAATATTATTGTAAAGATTTTCCACCCAAAGGGGTTTTTTTTAATCAGAATACAACCCTCCCCCTTTTTAAAGTTGACTTTTTAGAAACCCAGTTGCCAAGTTCTAACCCCTATTATAAACTCTTACATGTTTTTCCAAGTCTATGAAATGGCAAACTTTGGGATCAAGAAAATTAAATATTTAATTTTTTGGGCCATATATGGTTCCCATCTTATGGGTGGCCAAAGGTTTTCCAATCAGTTAGGGGAAACCTAAGCCCTTAAAAATGCCCCTATCCCCCCCCAGACCCGCCCCCCCTTTTCATTCCACATCTTTTCCCCATGCACACCCTTGGTTGAACTTGAAAATGGACCCAATGTGTCCTTTATTTCCAACGTACTTAAACTAATGTAACTAAATATGTATATTTTATGGTTGCAAAATGGAGTATGTTTAAGGAAGATGGTAACAAAAAGTCACTTTAAATGTTCCCTAATTGCACATATCCCCTTGGTGGGCCAAACAAGTTAAAAAAAAACCCCTTTTTTATTTTTTTTTTCCGGTAACTGAACCTGGACCATAGAAATCAAGTGGGGGAAGAAAGTTTTGGTTCTAAATGGTAAAATTTACTTTTGTCCCCTTCCCTTTTTAACATCAATGGGCGGATTTGCTTGGTAAATCTTAGGTTCAAAAAAAAAACAATTGGAAAACCCCAGCGAAGAGACTTTTTTTTTTTTGAAAAAAGGAAACGTTGGATTTCCTTTTTTTCAAAGTCCTCAATTATTTGCTGGTCCCCCCACTTTGTTTTTTTTGGAACCTAAGATACCCTATCCTGCAAGCAACATGGAGCAGGGAACCGTGTGATACAGGCGTATTAACCATAGATCGCTTGGTGCATAAATTAGAGGGGCGAGCCTGGGTGACTCTATTGTTTTTCATATCCCTTAACTGAATGCGTTGGGGTATAAACAATGTCCCCCCCACTTTTTGGAAAAGAGGATGGCAAAACCAGAAGTGTTATAATGAAGTTAGAAGACCAAGAGGTGGATGGTAGTGTGGATGCTAAAATGAATAATGACCCTGCCCTGGGAAACCTTTGGGGGGTCTTTTAAGTAATTATATGAGGATTTTTTTTAACAGTTAAAAAAAATGAAAAAACCACCTACATAAAACCCAATGCATACATGAACACCCCTCTTTTCCAACAAAATAATGTTGGCCCCTGCCACGCTGTAAGAAAATTGTTTTAAGGATTGGTTTTTTTTTTTTTTTTTTTAAGTAACTTGGAAAAGGCCCGGGTTTTAATTTTCAAAGTCCTATCCAAGCCCATCCCTGTGAGACATGCTGAAAAAAAAGAACTTGATTGCAATGGAGGAGTGCCAGCTTTCTTGTAACCTTTTAGCAGGATAACCTACTTAAACTGCTTAAATCAATAATTAAACCCTTTTAAGGACCCCCCCGGGGGGGGTTTTTTTTTGTTGGGACATGTTCGTTTTTTTTTTTCCCTCCTCGCCCCTCCCAGGCCATAAACTTTTTTTTTTTTTTTATTTTTTTTTTCCACCTACAATAAACCATGAGGGCTTTTTTTTTATTTTATTTTGCCGGACAAGATGTACGTAGGGTTTTCCTAATTGGTGTTTTTTTAATCACTAATACCTATAGAAAAAATATACTGGGAAACCGCAAAAAAAAAAATTCCCAAGTGGGAACAAATTGTGGAAAAAAAAAAAAAAGTATTTTCGCCAAGTTTTGGGGCCTGGGGCCTTTTTTTGCTTTTTTACGGCCAAATTCAATCTCGGTAATTATAATGTGTTTTTTTTATCCTGTATTCTACAGGTTTGGTTTTTACCATCCGGCAAATGACCAAACATGTAAGGGTTTCCCGTTTATGTTTTTTTGTTACCGTAAAAAATAAAATTCAAACCATTTTCTATTTTTTGAAAATTTTGCGCCACGGCGCCATTTTTTTGTGCGGACCAATAAAACCATTTTTTTTTGTACTAACACCTTATTTGAACGTCCAAGTGATGGGGGCCCATTTTTTTGTTTTTGAGGGCCCCCTGATTGTGTAAAAACTTTTTTTTTTTAATTCGCTAGCTTTTTGTTAAAATGGAAAATTGCTTTGTGAAACTTTTTTTTTTGATCATTTTTTTTTATTCCATTTTTTTTTTTGAGTGGACGTTAAAATTAAAACCCCAAAAAAACGAATTTTTTTGGTTGTTTTGGGAATTTTTTTTTTTTTTTTTCTTCTACGGTGTTTCAAGCTTATGGGAAATATAAATTGTTATATTTTAATAGATCGGAACCTTTTTTTTCGGACGCGGCGATTACAAATATTGTTATGGGTAAACTTTTTTTATTATTTTTTTAATGAATTTTTTTATTTTTTGTATGAAATGGGGAAAAAGGAAAGGGTGGAATTTTGAAACTTTTTTTTTATAATAAACTTGTTTTTTTTTTTTTGTACTTTTAAAAAAAAAAAAAGCTTTAATTTTGATTTTTTTTTTTTTTTTACTGTAACCATTTAGGTCCCCCTATGGTGCCCTGAACCACTAGGGGCGCGATTTGGGTTAATACCAACCAAAATTGGCCCATTGCCATAGACAATGCATTAAGGGTGTACAAAAGAATGGCGGTTTATTTCCTCCCCCACTTTAACTGGGTCTGCGGAACCGGAAAAAGTGGGGCAAAACCGGCCCAGTGTTAAAAATTGAAGGGAGCCTTCCACAAGCCCTCCCCCCACCCACCATGTGCCGCCTGGTGCCCCGATGAACCGTAACGATCGGTGCGCCGGCAAACCGATCGGCGTTTCAATTCCAGACGCCCGTGGGGGCCCCCCCCAAATCTTTTGGCCCCGCGGTGGGCCTGTGGAAATGGGTAAAACAGCGGCAAAAGAAGTGGGCCGGAGCCCAACCTGCCCCCCCCGGACGCTGGGTTTTTACTTAACTTCGCCGGGTAGTTAGTGGCGATAGCCCCGCTTAACAACCCCGGCGGCTTGTTTGGTGGGGGGGGTCCGCCGGAGCCGATCCCCTGCAAAAGCCCCCCCCTTAGCGGCCCCCCTGGGAGGTACTCCATACCGCCCAGGGGTCCCCCGTTAAAGGGGGGGTTTTAATACTTTTTTTAAGCTTGTTTTTATCAAAATGTCTAGAATCAGTCCCTGAAAATAAACAATGTTTTTGGGATCAGGAATAAAATATTCCCTTTTTTGGCAAGAATTGGTTTCATGCCTTTCTGGGTTATTTTTTCCCAAAATCTCTTTCATCATTTTAATGGGGGGAGTCAAGAGCCTTAAAAAATT
This sequence comes from Phyllomedusa bahiana, assembly GCA_025379985.1. Taxonomy (NCBI): domain Eukaryota; kingdom Metazoa; phylum Chordata; class Amphibia; order Anura; family Hylidae; genus Phyllomedusa; species Phyllomedusa bahiana. Next base: position 40,147 of record JAODAL010022220.1, on the reverse strand, counting down.
TTCATTTTTTACCCATTTCCTTTTCATCCCACATTTTTTTTTCCCCACCCTTGGTTTAACTTTTGAATTTGGACATTTTAAATGTGCCCCCTTTTTTTTACAAACTGTATATAATTTTTACTAACCAGTGACATTAAAAGATCTGCCCCGCTAATGTTTTTTTTTGGGATCCCAAATACCACAGTGTCCAATCCTTTCAAATATGCCCTTTTTGTGGAGTCCCATACCTTGACAGCATAGAGCTGCTTTGATGGTACAATGAGGACCTACACAACGTTGTGGCTTTATTATTATTGCTAATTGGTGTATGTGCTAAGCTTAAATGTGTAGAACAACATAAATTGCAATAAACCTCAAAAATGCAACAACTTTTTTTATCACAACAAGGAAAAGAGAAAGAGAGACACTGCTAAAACTTTGGTTTTGTCAGAGAAAAAATTTCATCATATTTTTTTTATCCCAATCTTAAAACCTAGCAATTAGAAGCCTTTGTTGCTTTTTAATGCACTTTACAGCTAAAGATTAGACTTTCATTTGCAGGGAGTTTTTTTTTCCACTTAGAAATTAACACCACATCAAATCAAATAAACCAGCTCATTGCCCGTTTTTTAAAACAACATTGGTTAAATACTGAAACATTTTTGGCTTTCTTAAACAACCAACCTTAAAGTTGTTTGCACATTACTGGGTAATAACCCTTTATTAGAAGGATGTGTTTAGAAGATTTATTTTTGCATAAATTGTTTTTTTGAGGAAAAGCGCTTTAAATATACACGGCAGAAAAAACAACTGCCCCTAAAACAATTGAAATTGTCCCTCCTGGTGGAGGCAATGTGAGAAGAAAGGGACAGATTTTTTTCCCCCCCTGTGCTTGATGTTAATCACTGAAATTTTTTTTTGCTTTTATGTTTATTATTGTGTGTATGTGAGGGTTTTTTGTGTAGCCAACATAGAAGAAACAAAACTCTCTCATTTTTTTTAGAGTAAAAAGGGGAACACTTAATACAAATGTCTTGCCTTTCTTAACTACGTAATACTTTTTTAACTAAAAGAATTGAGCCCGAGCAAAGGAAAAAATTTTTCATAGTTTATGGATTAGAAACCTGGAAACCTTTAGGGGGCCCTTTTTAATACGGCTTTAATTTTTTTCGCCCCGCGGATTTGGAGCCCCGTAACTGGCTCGCCGGAAATTTGCCCGCTGCAGTACGGCTCCCAAATCCGTTTCTCAGGTCCCTTTACTGGTAAAATATCCACAGTTATTTTTTTCTTATCATAAGAGAAAAACATTGGAAATTTCCGTTCGCTCCCTGTTCCCGCTACGCGAATTCCCCCGCCGTGCCGGGATAAAGTCCCACCTGCACAATTATCCAGGCCACAATACGGCTCCCGTGGATAAATGGGGCGAAGTCCTATGGGGGGCCGGCCGGGGCAAGCGCCCCCGTCAAACCCTCCGCCCTCCCCTTTTAATTCAAGCGGAATTGCCGAGTTGCAATCCCGGGTTTGGCAATTTACGGCTTTTTGAAAATAAGCCCCCCGATTGTGAAACAACGGCCTTAGGTGTGGTTTTATCCGGTTTTTTCCAGAGGTTTTTTCCCCTGTTATTTAGAACTTGAACCTCATTAAAGTCCAATGGGAGGAAAGATTGTGTTTCATGGCTAATTTTTTAATACCTTAATACAGGTTGGGAGGAGAAGCTGGAATTAATAAACCATCCATAAACAAAAGTAAAAACTGTGGATACGTGGAAACCAAAACTTTTAGTGAAGAAAAAATTTGGGCCTTCTAAGAGTGACAGAAAAAAAAAAATGAGAGGATAAAATATTTTTGAAATTCCTTTTTTCAATGGGCTAACTGAAAAAACAAGGGCATATCTAATAGGAGGTTGCAAGCGGTAGCAACTTGCTACAGGGGGCCCTGCATCCTGAAAGGGGGCCCAAAAAAACCCCCTTTTTTGCGACACTTAGGAGATTTTTTGTGAGACGGTTTGGTGTTTTATACAATAACTGAAACCCCCCAAAACCGCCAAAAAACTGAAACTTTTTGGGCCAAAACTAAGTTGAATGATTTTTTATATCAAATTTCCCAAGCAACTCTTGTAATTTATAGAAGTAACAATCCAAGTGTATATGAGAGTTAGGGGCCCAATTAATATAAGCCTGCAAATGTCGCCCAAATTAAATAAAGCTTTTTCTGGTGTTGGGAAAAAGTTTTGCCCAGGGTTTTTTTTTTTTTTTGGACCCCACAACGTTTTTTGAGACTGTCACTGTGGGCTCCTTCACTGATTTGGTATGGCCCACCCGCCAAAAGTGCCAGAAAGTGGCCACCTGAAAACAAAAAACTGAAAAATGGGCCGTGTTCCTAACTAAAGAACCTTTTTACGTCGAACGAAGCAAGTAAAAACGTTTCGGGTTCAAACCTTTTTTTTTCTAAAAGTCCTAAGAGTTTTGTTTTCTACCAGAACTTAAACTTTTCTAGAACAGTTTTGATCACACTAACTTTTTTTAAAACCTTAAAAAGTGTAAATTATCCCGGAGATTTTAGACAAAATTTTTATTCCCAAACAAACATAAAACATTTTTTTTTTTTTTTTTTTTTCGCTACGAACGCCTGCCCCTCCTGAGGGAAACAGGGGATATTGCCGCTCTTGCGCAATTCTCTCAATTCATTTCAATGGCAACCAAATATGTTTGGCTACATTTGAACCTCCCCCAAGACCATGATTTGGAAATCTTGAATTAAAACATTCTTAACCAAATTCCCTTATGCAGGGCTTTTTGGTGAGAATCTATCCTACAAGCTGGTCCTCAGAAAGTTGATTTTTTGCCACATGTCCAAGAAAACCATGTTAATGAGTCCCCCTTGAACAAAGTGGCCTAATATCTTTCTTCCTCAGAATGCCTAATAACTCCCTGGCCACCTAAATGGTTCCCATATTGTAATGGTAGGCTTACCGTAACAGCAAGCCTGAGTTGTGGATTCACTGGACCACAACAAGTGGTGGTATAAGCCATGGCAGGGAAGATTTAAGCCCCTAAGTAAGGGTTTTTCCCCCCAGGTATTCCCACCAAGAGCCCCGCGACAAGGCAAGGATGTGGGCTTTTGCCTGCGGAGGAACACTACCAGGTGGCCGCTACAATCCTGAAACGGTGATACTTGCTTGCAGAGGCAACCAAACGTGTTAGTGTGGGGCAAAATAATAAATCCGTGGAAAAGCCAAACCTTCGTAGTCTTGGAACAGGCAGGGAAAGGGTTTTTTTAGGGAACAAGCGGCAATGGGTTTTGTGGTCCCCAAGTGGGGGATGGAAGGCAAATGGACTGGTTACAAACGGGTAACGTCCCAGGAAACAACTTTCAGAATGCCTTTTTTCCCACTCACATAGGCCTAGAGTGAAAGGTCCAGAGGCAAAGGCTGGTAATAGTTTGACCCAGGCTCCCCGGCCAATTTAGCCCCACTTAACCGGTGGGGTGGCCTGGCCCTTCAAAATCCCTAACAAAGCCCAGTGCGCGCGGTACCCTAGAGAGTTTGGGCCTTCACCCGCCCTGGCCCACTTGAGGGACGGTGGCAAAAAGGGAGCCGAAGAGGGAGCGGTAAAAGTTAGCAACTTGCAGGAAAACAGGAAAATTTCTGCGAGTGGGGGCCCAAGGCCCCAACAGGTGGGTCAAACAAGTGGCCCCACTCCAGCCTCGAATACGGCGGGACCGAACGGCGTGACCATCCTTTCAACAAAAAAAACGTAAAACATTTAACCAGAAGTTCCCGATTTTTTTTTACCAATTTTCCTAAGTATTATAAAAAATATGACCTTAATACAATCCTTAGCTCGTCGAGTTGGACCATCCTGGAGTTGGTAATCCCACAGGTTTTTGGATTTTCAAAAAGGATAATTTTTTTCTAAAAAAAAAAACCTTAGAACAATGTTTTCAATATTCTTCCCCATAATTTCCTAACTGTTAAGGTCCCCGAAGGTTTTGGTGCCTCAAAATTTAAGGTTTTATTTTATATATATAGCCGGTATGGGCAATATACATCCAAAAACACTTAAATTTAATGAGAATATATATTTTCTTTGAATAAAGCCAATGGGAAACATTCCTCTGTACATTATGATAAAGCAAATGGTTTTTTTACCTTTTACATTATTTTTTTTTTCCCGTTAACTTTCCCATTAACCATGTTTTTTCATAATGTTTTTATTTTAAATGTAATTTTTTATAAAAAAGATAATTATAATCCGGTGCATTTATATTGGTAATTGGCGAGTGTGTTTATCACTCACCTCCCTGCACCCAGGGAATAACTTTTTTTGTTTTTTACTGTGTAAATTACTCTACTCCCCAAGAAAGCTTTTCCATTCCCCCCACAAAGTTCCCCTGAACAATAAGACTGTTCAGAAAAAAAGACCCCTTTTTCATTTAAATTATAGGATTTTTGTTATTAGTTTAATTGCCTCCCCCTGCGCAAAAAGTTGGGACCAATTTAAGCCCCACTAGAAACCATCAATATTAAACCAGGAACCTGCAAAGTGAACATTTTTCTTTTTGCTTTCATAAATGCCTTGTAGAAATAAATAATTAATAAAACATCTCACCAGTGCTAATAATCAACATTTTGTCCCCCCCCTGTGCTATTTAATTGGGAAGTGCCCACTTTTTTCTAGAACTTTTTCGAACTTTTTTGCGAAGACCTTGAGAATGGAACAAGCCAATATTAATTCTTTTCTTGAATAATCAGATTTCCTGGGGAGGCCCAAGTCAGGTTAAAGTTCCCCCCCCAATTGTGTCACCTTAATTCCTTAACCTCTGCCAATTTTCAAAAACTAGTATTCTATGGGGCAAAACTGTAAAAACCCTAATTAAGAATTGCATTTGTCCTGGCAAATAAATGTGCTGGCAGAACGAGTTTAGGGTGGGGCAACTTGGGTGGACATAGCCACCCCCTTTTTCCCCAGCTCCCATTGGGTTAATCATTTGAGGAAAAAGCCCCTTTTGGGTATTGACGAAAAACCAATGCATTTGCTTCCTGTGGAACCCTTAAATGTGCCATTATCACATTAGGGTCCTTCTTACAGTAATGAGCAATTCTGTAAGGTTGGGGGTCCCCTAATGTAAAACCAGAAAGTGTTAATCCATATTTGACCCAAGGATCTCCTTTAGAGCTTAACAAATTCAAATGAACTAATTGAGTGAAAAACATAAAAGCCTAGCTGTTTTACAATGTTTTTATCCCTCCTCTTAGAAGTACCGTTGGGAATGGTACCCATTTAAGTATCCTTAAAACTTTGTAATGAAAGGCCCCCCTATTGTGTTTTCCCATAAGAATGTCTATTTTCTTCCAACCCTTACTTTTTTATGAATTTCCAATTTTGGGAGGCAGGTTTTTCAAGAGTAGATATGCAAATAGAATTTTTTTTTGTTTACAGAGCACTGCCAATTTGTGGTTGCTCATCCCCTTCGTTTCCATCCCTGGCCCTAAATTTGACCCATAAATTTTGAGAATTTATCAAGTAAACATCTATAAGAATTAGAGTGAAGGCCTTTTTATTTGACTTTGTCAGACAATAAACTTGTTTGGTGATTACTTTTTTTTCTTTCACCAAAATGTCCCCCCCCCCCCCCCTTTTTACTAAAGGGTCCAATCTTAAAGCAAAATTTGCCCAATTTTAAGAGCCGTCAATTTATTCTTCCAATTGTTTTTACTTCTAAAATATACAGAATGTTGGCATTTGTTTTTCTGTCCAACTTTGCCAAGATTTTTGGATAATGAATTGTGTCAAACATTGAAATGGCTGAAAGAAAATAAGGTTTTTTTTTTAATGAGCATGCTTTGGAACAAAATAAAAACCTTTGCAGAACTTTTTGATCATGGAAAAGTATCAGTAACTTTTTTATATGGCAAAAACTTTTTGGTGTTGTGCGCCCCCTGTTTATTCTCAAATAAATTTAGTAACCGTTAACCCCTTAAAAAACCTCAGGCCCTGAAAAGGCCTTTAATGAACCCCAGCCTTAGAAATTTTTGTAGTTTTGTTTAAGAACTTGTTTTTAATTGCCAGGAAAAGAAGTTTTTTTATTTTTTGGTTGGGGAGCAAGTCTTTTGAGGTTCTTTTTACAAGAATTTAAATTACTGCCAAGAATGTTTTTTTTTTGGCAAAACATTTTTTTTAATTTAAATGTTTTTTTGAAATTTCTTTTATTGAAAATTAATTTTTACCGTTAACCACCAAAATAAACCCTGGTTAATAATTAATTTCTACAGGTTTATTAATAATCATGTAGATACCTAAAGTATGTTGTAGGTTTTTTTTTTGTTGTGTGGTAATGTAAATGCCACAATAATCTTTATTTTGAGTAAATATTTGTTATTTATTTTATTTTATTTAATTTTATTTTTTATTTTATTTTTTTTTTTTCTACACGTTTTTAAAAAAAAAATAGTTTTTTTTTTACTTCCTTTTTAATTCCAAATTTAAAGGTTGAATAACCTAATTTTAACACTTTTTTTTTTTTTACACTTTAGTGGATGTTAACTAGTCATATTCATTATATGCTAATACATTTAAACAATCCTGTGTCATACTGACAGGCAGTTAGCAGTCTAAGGGCAAGCCACAAAACAAGTGGGTGGCCCTAAGCCACAGACTTTCTAATGCAAGACAGCCCCCTGGAACTACTTCCTGGTCCCCCATGGCTGACTGTTAACAGGACCCCATTCCCCCGGGCTTTTTTATCCCGGTCCACGCGGGAGTCCCCGAGTTAACCTGAAATTTGGAGCTAAAGGGGTTAATGCCCCCATTTGATTTAACGCCACGTGTCCCCCCCAACAGCACCGTTTTTCCCTCTTCTTTTCCCAGCCCACTTTATTACAAGACTGCCTCCTAGGAAAATGGAACTGTAAACTACAGCTTCATTCCTAGCACAGCTTGTGTGGGCGCTGGGTAAGCCTAAAAAAACCCCCTAGTTCTCCACAGAAAAAGCCAATTCCAGTGGGTTCTTCTAACTGCTATGCAGTGTTTTTGATGCCGCTGAATATTGGACCAGAACTCTTTCTTTTAAATGGGTTGGAAGGTGGCTTTTAGCAGTCCCGAATTAAGGCTTAAAGAAGAAGGAGAGAAATAAAGGAATATTAATTTTTTCCTCTTTGCCCTTTTAGTGGGAAGAGCTCCAAGCAATTTACCTTGTCCAATGTTATGGGAGTTTTTTTTTTTTCCCCTAAAGAAATCCCCCTTTAAAACAGATGCCTATGACAGATTTTTGCCTTGTAACTTTCCCCCCATTTCCAATTACCCAAAAGCATTTGTTTATGAATCTGTTTTTTAAACGATTAGTTTTTTTGTTTTACACAATTGTCCAAAATTGGATTAAGAATAGTAATGAGCCTAAACTACGCTATTCCACCATCCCTCTATTTTTTTTACTATATCCCCCCTTAGCAAATATATAAAGACCAGAGGGGAAAGGGTTAAAAAAAAAACACATTTCTTTTCTGGCCTCTCATGTTTTGACTTAATATTAAGCCCCTTGGTGGTCCCCCCCCTCTGTTGGTTGACTTTAAATGTAGGCATAGCTCACTTGTCAGGCCAACAGGGCAAGGTGGGGGGAGGAAATTTCCACCAGGGCAGCTGTTAAAGTTTTTGGTAGTAATTACATCCAGGAGAAAATGTGTGGAGTCTAAGGAAACCCCTTAAGTGCAAAATTGTTTTTTCAAACCGCAACGGCTTTAAAATGCCGTATTTTTTTTTATTCGGTTCCCGACCATAATTTACGCCGCCCGAAAGTGCGCCAATTTACGGGCCCCGAAAAAACGGCCCCATTTCATTACGGGTAATTCAACAATTTCCTCATAAAGAACTAATGGAATTTCACCGTCCTTCCTGTCCCCCCCCTCCCGGCGAAGCTGGGCCGGCCGGGGAGATAATTTGAACATGGTGAGAAATTTCCCTAGCCGCAAATAGCCTACTACATCTCACCGCGCCGCTACCAAATTTCCTAAGTCAATGGGGAGGCCGGCGAAAGTTGCCCGGCCCCCCTGCTCCAGGTCCCCCCCCCGCCTTTTTTCCCGCTTCCGCCCCCCCTGGTCAAACGACGCCCGTAAATTGCGGGGCGTAATTACGCCCCTTGAAAATACACCCGTAGTAACATAGGCCTTTAGTCCCCTTTCAATAAAAAAGCTCCCCTGTAAAGGAAAGACTCGGACTCCTCAGGTTGCTTTACCTCTGGACCGCGGGTCCAACTCGTAGAGAAAAGCTGAAGGTGGTCCTACAAGGTACCAAGGGGCAGGCAGAGTGCAGGCCCTTTGCAGTCAAGTGACAAGTGGCCCCATTTTCTAAGTGGTTGTCGGTAACACCAGGAAAAACAATCAAAGGTCCACCAGACAAACAAAGCTAAAAAGGTCAGAAGATTGATAAACAGGAAAAAAACACTGTGAAAACTCCCCTCCAGAAAATTTCGGGTAAACCACACTAAATTAACTGGCAATGCTGGAAGAGGGAGGTGTCCAAATAACGGCTCAGGTAACCAGTCAAATTAGTATTTCCCTGGGAAAAATTGGTTTCGGGGCATTGGGGCCCCGTTAAAGTTCAGGAAGAACCAGTGCGCGCCCTAGGATGCATGTGGAAAGGTGCTGCTGGATCAGGGAGTGAAGTAGCAGGTTGGGGAATGAAAGAGGAGGTAAGTAAACACGGAAAGGGCACAACATAGAAAGCCATAGGCCACATCTGCGGACTGGGACATGAAAACCATTGAAGTTGCATCGGGACAGTAGTGCCCTTTTCTTCAAAGCCCCTTCTTCTTAGAAACCTGTTGATGATAAAATTTGCCCCAAAAGGAAAGTCCCCCCCCCCCCACCCCCCTGGAACATTGATTTTTTTTTTCCTAAGGGGTTTTCCCCGATGACCCCCCCCCATGCCAGAGCCCCCAATCTCTCTGAGACCCTCATTGAACAATAACCAAACCCCAGGCTTAGGCCCCACCCCTTCCCCCCCCCCTCCCCGCACATCTCGACCCCATAAAAAGAAAAAATACAGAGAGACCGGCTTTTGGATGAAAAAATTGAACCCACATCAAGCTTATTTTATTATTGTATAAAAAACATAAATAACCATCAAAAATATCTTACTCTATATATACATATGCCCCCAAAAACAAATCATTTCCCCCTTGAAACAACCATTCCATGAAAAGACCAGCACTAATGTGGCTGAGGTTCCCTTGGAGCTTACCAAAAACGTCCCCCTTTTCTGGCGAAAATTCCTGGCGTTTCCTTTTTTTCCCCCCTTCCATGAACATTTACCCCTCAGCCCGATCACACCCCTAGCTTCAAGGGCACCGAAACCACCTATTATTTGGGAAAAAACCAACTCCTTCAACCAGCTCCCCAGGGACCCCGCCCCTGTAGATTAACCCACCTTTTGCCAGACCCCGATCCCATAAAATTGGCCCATAAAATATTGTTTTTTGAGCCCATCCCACTGGTTTCCCTTTCTGACTCCCCCCAAAAAATTTTTTTCTTCACCAAAAAATTCCCAAGAACCTTCAGGATCGCCAACCATTCGGCCACTGCGAAAAGCAGAACAAGCCATGCCCGTCAACGGACAAAAATTCTGCCCAATAGCCCGAAAAAAATGACTACCAACACAAAAAACCAGAAATCATTAGCGGGAAGGGTGTGACTTCCCCTTCAATGCCCGGACCTTTCCTCCCGTCCTGCTTCCAGTGCCAAAGGGTGTGATATTTTTACTCCACTCCCTGTAGGCTTTTGCAGATCCACCATGCCCATCGAAGGCCCAGCGTGCCCGGGTCCATAATAGCGGCCCTTCCCCAATGGGCCTGCCCGGCCCCACACATGGTCCCCCTGCCCCAGCCTTCTTTTACCTTTTGTTTTCCCAGACCAAATCCCTGTAATAATTTTCCTTCTCCTTTGAAGGTATTAACCCCATTTTAACAAACCTCTTGGACCTCATAGGAAATGCATTTGAGATCCTCATAGATGGGGAAGGTGGAGATTATAGCAGACCCTGGCTTTTAATTTTTTGGCAAAAAGAATCACCTGGACAATGGTTCCACAAGCAAATGGATTTTTTTTGGGGGGCTAAGTTTTTTTAAGACAGGAAGCTTCCATATGGATATATATTTATACTGAAAATCCCAAAACCTATTTTCCAGAAATGAAGGGGGGTTCTCGCTTCTATGTCCACCATGTACCCTTTCATCTTGGAGGAGGCTCGCAAAAGATATTGATGGGTCCCCCCCTCCTGCCAGAATGTTTAAAAAAAAAATTCAACTGGACATGGTGGTGTTAGATCCCCGTAAGAAGGGACATCTAAAGAGACAGGAAAAGATAGAGAATAGGATTTTTTTATTCCAGGGTTGTTTTATGTCCCCCCATAAAGGGAAATGGTTAATAAAACTAAGTAAAGTGCCCCTCAGACTCCATGGGTTTTTTTTTTATTATTAAGAATAAATTTCAGTCCCCACAGTGGGGTAGATCTGCCAATTTGTGGGCAATGAAAGGAGTAACAAAGGTCAGAGAAAGTTTTTTCCCCCCAAAACTTGATTTTTTTTTACCCTTTCCTCAACTTTTTCCCGTCGGTTTATAGATGTTAAAAAGAAAAAGGTTTCAATTTAATATACAACCTGGTGAGCAGAGAGCTGATTTTGTGACTGAAACACTTTTTTGGGAAAGGGTGACATGGACTGTGGCGTGCACCGTGAATACTCCACATTTATGGGTTATTCCCCTCATCTCCCCCAGTTTTTTTCTGTTTTTTGCCAATATGGACAAAAATCCTGAAAAATAACAGTGGATCAAACCCAGTAGTGACCTGTCCCCCAGGGCCCCCCAATTTTAAATTTAAAATACAGGTACCCAATGGAGGTTTTATATTTTTTTTTTCTAATTCATAGTGGGGGTCATTCTTTCTACCAACACAAAAACAGAGCAGCATTGGGTTCTATTTTTTTCCCTTGGCATGTTTTTTTTTTTTTTCAGAATTATGTGACAGCACTCAAGATGCAAGAAATTGTGCCGCAAATCTTGCCTTACATGTAGGGTTTTAAAACACTGTGGTTGAAACAGAGACTTTAATATGTGCATGAAAGCCCCCCATCCCCCACTTTTACCTTTTTTTGGGCCCCTTCCTGGGGCTGTCAAGGATAACCATGAAAAAGGTATTACAATATATACCACAGCGGAGTCATAGGGTCCTGTAAAGCAAATGTAGAGCTCTGATGAAGCAATTAGCCAGGTTTTTATTTTTATTGGAGAGGAACCTTTTTGTAGTCCCCCTTTTTACTGCTTTGGCAAGCTAACACAATTTTTTTTTTCCTATAATTTTTTCTATTGCAATTGGCCCTCCTTAAATGATCCACCCTACAGGGAAGAAAACCAAGAAGCTCTTCACAATCCTTCAGCCTTTCTGCTAAATGGGAAAGAATGTCAAGTCCCCCCCTGGTTTGGTAAAGGCAGAAGGGGTGAAGGTGAAATGGGAGGTTTTTTTTTAATTGGAGGGGGGTTGAAAACAAATCCTGTGTGAAAGTGGCCATAAGGAGCCAGACCCCCTATGTGGCAGGAAAAAACAACAGTGGGTTTTTTTTTTTTGAAAGGGGTAACATAAAGGGCAAGTCTGGTGAACCCTGGGTTGAAAAAGAGGGGGGGCCAACAATGAGAAGTCCTGTGGGTGAGAGATGCCAAGATCAGAGCTGTTCCCGGTGAGAAATTGGGGGCAATAGGGAAAAAGCAGTTTATTTTTATTAGAAAAAGAAGAGGCCCCATGGGGAGCAGTCCCCCCCTGTGAGTGGAGGAGAATTGGAGTCCCCCATGAAGAGGTTAGACCTGTGTTAGAGGGGGGGTTAAGGGGAACAGTCTAGGTGAGAGGGGGACATAAGGGTAAAGCAAGTCCCCCCTGTGAGAGATGGGAGACTATTGGGAGGTTAATCTGGTGAGAAAATGTAAGAAAATTTTGGACATGTCCCTATTTGTTAGATGTGGGCCCAATGAAAAAGAAAGTTGTTTTTGTTGAGAGGAAGGTGTAACCATGGGCAGCAGAACGGAGGATTATGGTGAGCAATGGGGTGTGAAAGGAAAAGTGAACCAGTCCATGACAAGTTTAAATGTCTGAGGGGGTATTGGTTAAGTCAGTTCCTTGGGTGAGAAGAGGGCATGAAGAGATTTTCCTGTGTGGGACAAAAAGGGAAGAAAATTAAAAGAGAGCCAATCCCCCTATGTAAAAAAGGTTGTGAGGAAGCCAATTGGTCCCTGTGTTTACATTAATTGAAAAAGTTTTTATTTACTAGCAATTGGGGGAAATTATTACTATGTAAGAGGTAAGAAACAAACTGGCAAACCATTTACTTTGGTGGGGCACAAAAGTGGGCCCCTTTATTTATCTGTTTAAAAATACTACTATTTTTTTGGAAGTCATTATCATTTTGGCAACTATTGGTTTTTTATTTGTGGGCCTTGTAAGGGTGGTGGCCGCACAAAATTTTCTTAGTGGTAACTATTGACTACAATTTTATTTTTTCTGATGTAAAATGATGGTTTTTTGGGGCTATGAGCCCCGCACAAGCAGGTTTCCAAAAAATTAGGGGCAAAAATATCCACAGCAAACCAGATTTTTTACATTGGGTGTATCAACAGAATAAAACAATTTGGTGTAGGTTTGAAAAAAAAGGGTTGCCCTAGGGAAAAAAATGTGGAGAAAAATGTATTGACAGCAAACCCAGCAGAAAAACAAAATTTTGTTGACTGGTAAAAAGAACTTCCATTGGTATGCTTCCAGACCGCAAAATGGGAAAAGTGACAAACAGTTTTTTCCAATCAAAAAAAGAATGGTCCTTTCTTTTTTTGTAATAGTTTTTTTTTATCCCGTTAAACCATATCCATGGTTAATAATTTTACTGAAGTGAAAATAATGTGTAGTGGGGACATGGTTTTTTTTAGTTGGCATATATTATTTTAAAGGTGCCCAACATGGTATAGTTTTTTTGTAATGCCGGCGCCTTTGTATAGTGACCATATAGAAATAATATTGAATCATTGTATGCAGGTAAAATATTTGGGGTAACCCTAGTTTAAAAAAAAGGTGGTTAAATTATTTAAATAAATGCATTGTTTTATGGTTTTTGATCATCTGTCTTTTTAAAAAAGTGGGTTTTTTTTTTTTTTTTCGTAACCAGAAGAATCTATGTAGGGATCCGGCCTTTACTGATAGAAATCCTCATTTTATACCTGCAAAGCACTCAGCAAGCACTAGCGGTGATAGAGCATATACAGCGCTGGAAAAAATTAAGAGACCACTGCAAAAATGTTTCAGTTTTTTTTTTCTCTGATTTTTTTTCCCCTCTCTTCACTGGTAATGTTTATTTTTTGGGAGAAAAAATGTTTTTAAACATTTGTTTTATTTTTATTATATAAACTACTGACAGCATGTCCTTCCCAAAATTCAAAGCAAAATTTTTTTTTTTTTTTATTTTTTTTATTTTTTGCAGTTTAAAAAACAATGAAAATAAAATTCCCTTTCAAATAATTTAAAAAGAAGCAGGAGGCCTTTGTCAGGAACCTCAAATAATTGGCTAGTGAAAGAAAAAAACCAAGTTCCAATATTCTTTAGAAACAATAAGACTAATGTGTATACAGTTCCAGGTAAGAGTATTTTTTTTTCCCTTTTCAACTCCTGTTGGCCATGGTAAGAAAAGTTATTTTTTTTTTTTTTCACTCAAAGTTTTCCCTTTTGGTCCTAGTCCCCTAGCACTTGTTAGCCATCCAGCTTTTTGTCCCCTATTTGGCAAGAAGATTGTGAAGACCCACAGCAAGTTGTTTTTTTTTTATACTTTATACCTTTCAGTAAATAAGATTTAGTTCAGCCCCTGGATCAACTAATCAGAAGAAACAAAATTAAAATAAATAAAATAAGGTGTACTTTTGTGGGAAATTCAACTGGGAACACAGGCATGAAATTGGCTGTCAGACAAATGTTAGAGATTTGCTGATTTTTTTTTTTAGAAAAACATAGTGCCAGTGGTCTCTTCCCATTTTTGTTCCTGAGCCCTTGTAGATAGTGCGGGGCCCGATCACTAACACGGGGAAAAGTAAACGTGGCCCAAACACTAGGTTTTTTAAAAAAAACAAAAGCCTGGCCCAGAAGCAAAAATGCAAATAGTTTCCCAGCAGTAGCCCAGTAAGTTTTTTTTTTTTTTTGGGTTTTACTTCCTTGAACCCCTGCCCTGGGGATTATACCGTTTTTTAAAATCATTGCCAGTAAACATTTCCTCTTAAAGGAAGAATTCCAAATAAAAGTCCCAAGGTGAAGATGTTTTTTAAAGAGAGAACATACTGGGGGTTGGCACAATGTGGGCACTCAAACAAACCAGAATCCTTAAAGTTCCAGCTTCCCCCCCACCCACCGACAAACTTTTTGTTGCAGATGGGCTCTGTAACAGTGGCCTGTGTAAGGGACAGTCCAGGAAGGTAAAGTAACAGAACATAATAATAGCTGGGCCCTCAAAACGGAATCTTTTAAAAATTATTCGCATCCCTGCCCACACAGACAGAGGAATGAGGGGGCCCCGGTCCTCCGGCTAACAGCGCAACCAGGGGGATCATGTAAGTTAAGAAAGATTTTCTAACACCCTGTAAAAGCGGCAGCTGAAGCCCGGGAATGCGCGGCCCCCCCCCTCCAGCACCGCCCCCCGCCCACGTGCTTGCTTCCACCCCTACTGGACAGCCGGGCCGGCACAATAATTTTTTTTCTTATAGGCGGAGCCCCGCAAGCGGGTGCAGGGAGCAAAGGCCCCCCTCTCCCCAGTACCGCCGAAACTCACCAGCTGCCCACTGGGCCCTTATAATGTAGACGCGGGCGCCTCGGCTGCGCGTGCCTCTAACTGGTGCAATTTGTAAAAATGAAAATTAAGAGGCCTGCCTTTGAAGATCAGGCCTTTCCCCTTAAATTTTTCTCCCCGGGCCCCCGTTACAGGAGTAAAAAACCCCCCTGGTTGTTAACCCCCATAAACGGTGGCCCTGGCTTATAAGCCCTACAGGCCTGGTGTGTCCCTCCAGCCACTGGCTTTTATCACTGCAAAGACCAGTAAGTAAGCCAGTAAAGCCAGTTAAAAAAAATGAACCTGGAAAATCCAAAAAATGGAAACTGAGAAAAACAGGACTGAGGTAAAGAATGAAATTTCCATGTAGGTGAGACAACCCCTTTTTTTTTAACTGTGCCAAACGGGAGCAATGCCTAAGAAGCGAAGGTGGAAATTGGTGGTGAAAGTGGGTAGTTTTCCGGTTTAGTTTAAGAAAAAAAATGAAACAGATGGTAATGGTTTTTTTTTTTGTTTGTACAACAAAAACTGACTTTCCTTCATAGTTTTAAACGTGTTTTTTGCTGTCCATAGAAAGTGGAAAAAGCCATCATAAATAATGTGAACTCGACTGTTTGTGTAAACTATAATTCCAATTCATTTTTTATGTCTGTTTGGGTGGAAGGATTTATACCTTGGTGGATTTGCCGTCCAACTGGATCTTTTTTTTAGAACCATAAGGGACAAACCCCCTCAAATACAACTATAGAAGATTAGCTTTATGGCAGTGATTTTTTGCAATACACTGCTTTTTCCCCCTGAAATCAAAATTAATGTCACTGTTTGTAGTACAAATTTTCACAAGCATTTTTGGGACCCCTTACTGTAACTCACTTTTTTTTCGCAGTATATGTACATAAGGCCTAAGGGAGTAAATGAAGTGGGCTCCATATGCTGGGTTCTCCCTGGCCCCTCCCAATAACTCCCGGTGGGGGTGCTTTGGCTGTAATTAACAGTCTTTTCCCCATATTACATGTACCCCGCTGGTGCCCCCCAGTCCTCAGAGAGAAAACCCTCCGATCCTGAAACAAATTTTTTCCATCACTTTGGGGCCATATGGTTAAATGAAAACTCTTCCTAAGGTGTTTTTTTTTTTTAGAACTTTTTCTTTTTGTTTGCCCATGAGTCCAACCCCAAATTCAGAGCCTCCCCTTTTCATTTTCATATAGTGCTCCTAAAAAAAATGAAAAGGGAAGTAGTGGTTTGAGCCGATGTTTATTATCGATCAAAAGTTTGAAATCGGCACAGTTTTTTTTTTTAAAATGGGTTTTTAAGTCGAAAATTTTTAGGAATCATGGCGTGCTCCCGATAAAATTTAAGGGTTAAAAAATCCTTGTTTTGCATTCATCTATTTTTAATAATCCGCGCCCATATTTTTCCGGCGCTTTTTTTTTATCCCTGTCATTTTTTTTTGGCGGCCAGCAAATTCAAAGCTTTTACAGAATAAGAACAGAGAGTGAGTGAAATTTGTGGTGTGCGACGTCCCCAAATGACTGGGATGTGTAAATGGTTGCCGATTTGGCTTTTGGAAAAATTCCACGCCAATGGAACCCTCGTTTTTTTACCATTTAGAAACCGCCCCTTTTTCCCCCTGTTTTTCATGATCAGTTGTTCCCCCTCTCAGCGTCTCATAGCAAGGAGGAAACGTGCGCTCTGCCTGTGGGTCCCAATCACGCAGAGCCTCAGCGAAATTATTCTATTTTTTTTCCCTTTTTCACAGAGAAAAGCTCTAACTGTTTAGCTGTGAAATCCCTTACAACTTAGTTAGATCCAGAAAGATTTGGAAAGATTTTTATGTAGTTTTTAGCTTATAGAAATTTTTTAAAGCAGCCAATCTTTACTGCCCTTGTAAAGTCCCATGAAAGGGGTGATAGGCGGGGGGGGGGGTGGGGGGTGGGGGGGCGCAGGCGAACACACACAATCTCTATTCCTATAAAGAACCACCTGGATAAAGTTCCCCACCCAAGAACCCCTTAGTTAGACCCATTTTTTCTCAAACTGTCAAATAGCTTTATTAAAATTAAAACAGTTTTCTTTTTCTATTTGAAAAATTATTTTTTTTCCCTGGAAAATATTGGGCAGGAGCCCTTGAAACTTATATTTAGGATACCAACCCATCCTTTCTAGTAACTTGCAGGTCTTCTTTTTGCTAGGTGCAAAAACTCCACTTTTTATTATCAGGTTAATACATTTTCCCAGATAGGTGTTCTTTTTTTTCAATTTTTTTTTTTTTTTGCCCATTCAGCTTTTTTTGTTTTTGAAATAGCCACCTTGCAGTTTAAATTAGAATCCAGCAATTTTTGTAGTCCCCCCCAGCACAGTTTGTTTGATATGGTGCCCCAAAATAACTTTTTTATTTAAAATCCCCAATACTTTTTACAGGATACCGTGTATTTTGTTTTTCACTTTGGGCGCCAGTACAGTCTTTTTTTGTTTTATTCATTGGAGCACCACTAGGTCCACTTAAATGTGAAAATACAGCAATTTTTTGTTAAGTCCCCACCACAGGTGGAAATTCATTTTAAGGTTGCCAAAAAAAGATACCCCTTTATTTATTCCGAATAAACATTTTTTTAACAAAGATAAGGTTGTTTTTTTTTTTTCACTTGGGGCGCACTACAGCTTTGTTTTTTTCATTTGAGGCCAAAAAACCTTGCAAACTTAAATGGTTGAAGTACAGCAAAATTTTTTTGTAGTCCCACCACAGGTGAATTTGAAGGTGCCCCAAAAAATTTACCCTGTAAATTATCCCCCCGATACAATTTTTCCAGATACTGTTTTTTTTTTTCACATTTGGCAAAACAGGCCCAGCTTTTTTGTTTTGATTCAGATTCCTAACTTTTTTGCAGTTTTTAAATGTGAATACAGCAATTTTGTTTTTTTGAATTTTCAAGGGATTTTTTATATTTTTGGAGGAATAAGCTGTGATTTTTTGCCCGTCCTTTTTAATATAGAGCTACTTTACCAAATAAATTTCTTCCCATACCTTCCCTCCAAATTTTTTAATATTTCCTTGAACATGGAGCGAATTTCCAGGTGGTAAGGGAGCAAAGAAAAAGGTGGGGAAGGACATGGAGGTAGAGGTAAACGAAAAGAAGTGTGCTTACCTTCCATGCTGGGCCCCGACCACACGCAAATTGCCAGCGGATAAGCGTTGCAGGAACCGTCCCAGGCCCCCCCCCTGTCCCCATCGCTGGGGGTCCAGGGCCCTGTGAATCTTTCAGTAAACGTAACAGCGTCCCCGCCAAATCTGTTTTTTTTTTTTCTTTCCAGTGGTATTTTAATGCATAAAGAACCCTGCAGCAAATCCATCTTAACATAGCTAAGCAATCCCGGTAAATTGAGACCACCCCATTTTAATAACAATTTAAAAAAAAAGAAAGAAACAAAAGACATGGTTGGGGATTCCCCCCATTCCTAATTTTTAAAAAAGTGTATTTATTTATTATTTTTTTATTCTTCTAGAATTAAACTATACTAAAAAAAAACCTTGCCAAGTTAACAAAATAGCTAGTAAAAAAAAAATTCCCTCTGAATTTGTGACCAAAGGTAAGGTAACAGGAAAAAAAACTTTGGACCCAGATGGTTTAGGGTTTAATTCCAGAGGAACATGGAGTTATGGAAAGCCACGGACCCAGAAGAAAAACAAAGTACAGAGACAATATTTTTTCCCCTACCAGCACGTTTTAATACAAAATGAGAAAAAAAGAAATGCCAAAAGGAAAAAAGGGGCACCTGGGGTGGAACAGGAAGCCGTTTTTAACCCACCATGTATTTCCCAAGTGGAAGCTCAGATTGGTTTCCCCCCCCCCCGAACTCATTACAGAGGGGCTATAAAGGCCGCCTACCCAGGACAGGGAACAGTAAATATGTCCCAGTGGAAAACTAAAAAGAATGGTGGTTCAAAAGGAAACCTCCTTTTCCCCCCAGGACACTTTTTTTTTAATTTTGGAAGGGTCCAGAACCCCAGGTTTTTTTTTTTAATGGTCATAACTGCGGCCCCCCTAGGAACAGTTTAATAGTAATACATGTCCAGTGAAACCTAAAATGGTGGTTTTATTGAAAGACTCCTTTTTTCCGCAACTTTTTAAAATCTGGAGGTCATGCAGGATTGGTGGGCTTCATGCTGTGGCCCAGGTAACAGGTATAATCCCCCCAATGTCCCCAAGGTTTTTCAAGTAAAAATTGGAATTGGGTTTTTCCAAAATCCATACCTGGCCTTCTCCTGGCACTGTGTTTTTAATTTGGTGGGCTGGGGTCAATGGCAGGTTTAATGGCCTTCATGCTGTGGTGGGCAAGAACAGGATAGTGGAAAATGGTCCCTTTGATTTTTTTTTTTCTGTGGCTTTTTATTATTAAACCCTAAGATGGTGGTTTTTTTGGCCTAAAATTGTAGCAACCGTTAATTCCCATTTGACTGGTTTGTGGATGGGTTAATTCAGCTTCGTCCCAGCCCCCTGTTTTTTTTTTTTTTGGGTGTAAGAAAAAAATGAAAAGGTGTTTTGTTTGCTCTTCCCATTAGAACCCCCCCTTTTTAAATGGTCCCAATACGATTCATAATCCTTTTATCATCGACCGTCCCGCGAGTAATCCTTGTCGATTGATGGGTTCGACTATCCGACCATCCCGACCGATGTGGGTCGATGGCAAAACGCAAATCGCTCAACAACTAAAAGGGTATGCCCCTCCGATTTGTTATTTTTGCCTAAATGGGGCAAACAAAAAAAAAAGTTCCTAAGAACCTTAGAGACAGTTTTAAATAACAATGTCCCACCCCCCTTAAAATGCTGCAGCTCCCCCCCAATGTGAAAAAATCGCAGTAATATAAGACGTTAGGAAATTACTAACTAACTATATTTTCATTTTTTATTTTTAAACTGATTTTTTGGTTTTTGTTTTGCCCTTTCCTACTTTAAAATAAATACCACACAGTTTTTTTTTGGACAAATTGTAAATGTCCCCAAAACACCATTTTAACCCTAGAAGTAAAACAGTGGGTCCTTTCCTTTACAACCATCCTCCCCCAATGGAACTTATTTTACACTGAATAGTTTTTTTCCTAAAAGTACCAATTCAGTTTTTAGCTCATGGTGATCCAAAAAATCATATCTCTTTTGTGTCCCGAGGTGGGTTTGGAATTTCCAAGTTTTTTCCAAACCAACCAGCTTGTTTTATTCTTTTAATGCAGTTCAGAGCAATTGCCAGAATTCCCCAGGTTTTGGTTAAAGAACATTAACAACCTCCCCTTAAGGGGGCCCCGTTGTTATACAAACGGCAAGAGGAACAATATTTTACCGGTCCCCCGATTTTTAAATCCGACGGGTTGCCAATTTGTCCCCCCCCCGGTTTGGTTGGCCGTCCCCTGACGGCCCCCCGCCAAGGGGGTTGGGCCCTTTTTCTCTCCCATGATTGAAGCAGAGGAAAAGTCCCCTCCCCCCTTTTTTCCGCCGTTCACAATGTTTTTTCCATATTTCCACCCAAGACAAAAAGAAAGAAGGAAAACAGGAAACCTCAATACCCATAATTATAAAATTTAATAAATTTTAACTTTTTTAATTTCAAGAATAAATAAAGAATATGATTAACAAAAAAAAAAATTTAATAATTTACATTTAATATTAAAATCAATTCTTCGTGTTTAATACGGCCAATATTAGATTTTTTAGAACTTCTTTTTTCCCCACAAGTTTGCAAAATTAAGTAAAGATTGACATATGAATGTTCCTATACATGAAAGATTCCGCCTGAACCGAATTTTTATAATGACGTAGTCCCCCCCTCACCTCCGAAAAACAAAAATTTTCGTCCAGAACAAAGAAAATTATTTTGGGGCAAATGCAACAACATTTTCCCACCATGGAGAAACAAATCCCCCTGGGCCCTTCGGACTCTGAAGTAATTTAAAAATATTTAACAAAACACGGGGGATTAATAATGATTTTTTTTTAAACAAGCCAAGTTCCTCTTAAATTTTGTTATCCCCCGTCCCCCTTAGGCTGTCATTAAGGGTTGTGATAAGACAATTGTTTTTTTTATTTTTGGAAACAGAAATAGGCTTTCCGTCCAAGAAGAATAAGCCAAATTCCCTCACAAGAACATTGGAATCTCATAATTCCTTGCCATCGTTTCATTAAGGTAAAGAATTAAAATCGAAATAGGTTTGTTCCACTTCATCCCCCCCAGTTATTTTATTTTTTTAATTTTGTAATTAACAGAACTTTTTTATTTTTTTTATAAATGTTTGCCTTGGTATCCCCTGCCCTAAGAGATTGGGGCCGAATTCCGATTCCCTAACGAAAGTGGAATTCGTTTTAGAATTTTCAGGAAAAAAAACTTCGGTTACTGAAGACGAAGTAGAAATGTTTGGGGGTACTTCGGGTGAACAAAAGTGTGCTTTTGATTGATAAAAATGGCTGCGAGCACATGGCGCTACATGGGGAAAAAGCACTCTGGGAGGAAGAAGGGAAGTGCAGACATGTGAGAGAAAAACCCAATCAGGGGGACCGGCGGGATTCTGTGACGTCACCGCACTATACAAGTCCCGGGCCCGCCGGGGAGCTCACACCTCCTCTAAATGTATGATAGGGAAGGTGCTCCCCCGGGCGGCTGATTGTGTGCTTCACTGAAGAAGATTTTTATCAGCGATTTTTTTGGGGGGTTTTCAGCTTGTTCAGAGACTGTTCTTTAATTTTTTCTATTCTGATTTTTTGGGGTTTTGGATCTGAAATCCGTGGCTTTTCCCACTGCAGCTGCATTACTTTTAATTCCAATGGGATCTAAGCCAGTTCCTGTTGTTTCATTTAAAGAAACGGTTTTTTACAATACAAATACCACTTCATTTTTGGTGCTAAAATTTTATTGCGAAATTTTTTACATCCAGGGGTTTTTTTTTAAGCGTTGTTTTGCTGGGTCCCTGACCCCAAAAAAACGTCTTTTTAAATGAAAAAAATTTATAATTTTTCCTGTAGCATTTTTTCACAAGCAAAAATTAATTACAATTTTTTATCTTGTTGTGTGGCTAGAAAAACGCAATTGAAAAACCTTTACAAAGCTAGTAGTTTGTGGGGTGCTCAATTCTTTTGCGCCATTTTTTCATCCAGGGGTTAATTAGCGTTGTTCTGCAGTTTTTACTCAGTAAAAGAAAAATTTGTTTTTTTCAGCCAAAAGAAGAAATTCTGTAGATAATTTTTTCAAATCCGAAGGTTAATTAAGCGTTTGTGCTTTTATATTCAGTAAAATACAATTTTTAAACCACATACAAGTCAATTTTTCCTCCCCATTTGGAGCGCAATTTTATAAAGGGTTACCCAAGCTTCTTAGGGGTTTTTTCATTTGGCGCAAATACAGGGTGTGTATTTATCATATACGATATCTTCTAAAACCCGTTCGTACATTTTTGAACAAAAGTATGTCAGACAGAGGTGGAAGGCCCTCTTCACCTGCGAGTGGACAGGCACAAAACTTCCGGGGCCGGGTCCAGCAAGCAAGGGGACGTCGCAGAGGGGTCACTCGGTGGGGCCCACAACTGCCCCCTGCCCCTTCTAGCGGCCGTGTTTTTTGTTAGAAACCCCAAATGGTTCTTGATTGGTTAAAATGGTCACCCCCCTTTTCCCCCCGATGACATCTGACAAATCCAGCCAAGAGTCGGGGGAAACTAGACAAAACCCTTAGTTGGCATGGCCCGGGAGCGGGTCACGGCCCTCCCCTTTTCCTCAAACCCCCCCCTTTCCCCCCAAAGGTTTTTTTTGCCAGGCCTATTGGGGGGGGCCCCTAAAAGGAGGGGAAAAAAAAGAAAGGGCCCCCCGCCTTTTTTTAAAAAATTTTTTTTTCTTTTTTTATTTTTTTTTTTTTTTTTTAATTTTTTTTTTTTTTTTTTTGGGGGTTTTTTTTAATTTTTAAAAAAATTTTTTTTTTTATAAAAAAAAAATTTTTTTTTTCCCCCCCTTTTTTTTTTTTTTTTTTTAAAAAAAAGGGGGGGCCAAAATTTTTTGGGGGGGGGGGCGCAGCCACAAAGGGGCCCGGTTTTGGCCAAAAACAAAAAGAGGTGGGGCCGGGACCAAGGGCCCGGGGGGAAAAAAAACCCCTTCGGGGGAAGGGAAAAATGCAGCCAGGGGCCAAACGGGGCCGGGCGGAGGAAACCCCAACCCGGGGGGCCGGGGGGTAAAAACCCTTCCGGCGGGGGGGGGTTTTTCCCCAAGACACCGGGAGGGCCGAAAAAAATGGGGTTTTTTAGTTTTTGAAAAAGTGAAGCGTGGAGGAAAATTAACGGGACCTGGCCCCCGGCAACCCTTTCACATCCCCCGGGGTTTTGGTCATCCACTTCCTCCAGATGACATCTGACTATCCAGCCAAGAGTCGGGGGACCGTAAGACACAACCCTTAGTTGGCAGTGGCCCGGGAGCGGTGTCAGCGGCCCTCACCTGTCCCTCAAACGCGACCCTCTGTCCCATCGGTTACCTTTCAGCCAGAGATCTTCTATGTGCGTCTTGGGCTCAGCGCCACCTATATAGCGAGGATGAACAATTTGAAGAGGGCAATTCAGCAGCTACTTGGCAGCGAAGAAATGGAGGCCAAATAATCCCCTGCTTCTTGCAGTAGGCCCCGCAAAGTTATAGATGTTGAGAGTGGCATGGGAGGGTCATTTTGTGAGGGGTCAGCCATGGAATAACCAAGAACCCCCCCATTGAGTGAGGACAGCAGACTTGCAGTGAGATGAAAACACATATAGATGATGAGTTACCGGACCGCACTTGCGGAGACGGGTGAGGCAAGCGCTTCTTCATCGTCAGGAGAAGAAGGGCGTCAGCTGCGCGTCATGGCAGCGGTCAGCCAGCAAGTGGGTCGGTTGTGGCCGTGAGTTCAGTAGGTTAGCAGCAGTGTGTGGTCGGGAAGCCAAGCGGCCACGGGGGTTTACAAAAAACCCGCTTCGCAGGTCCAAAGAAAGTAAGCAGCACAGGGGCTCAAGCGAGCCAGCGCGAAAACCGGCAGGCAGCGGCGGCAGTAGGTCACTCAGTGCGGCATGTTGGCGGTATAAAATCCGATTACTAGGCGGTGTGGCAGTTCTTTGCTAAGACACCGGAGGAGCCGAATATGGTCTTATATGTAGAATCTGTGGGCAGAAAGTGAAGCGTGGCCCAGGAGCTAACGTTGGCACCATGGCCCTGCGTCAATCACTTGCAGCATCACCATCCGGGAGGCCTGGGAGAAAACGTGGCTCAGTGTGGTGGTCATCCGCCGCCGGTATAGCAACAGCAGCAGCAGCAGAGCTGTGGGCCACGCATGCCATTGCAGCCAGTCAAGGCTTCCCCACCTCTGCAGAAGGGGGCTTGTTTTCTCTTTGACATCTCCAGGTCCAGATGCTCCTAGCTCCTCGCTTACTCATGGCGCCACGCAGTCGTTCTAGCGAGGCGATTGCAAAGAGACAACAGGTATGAGTCCACCAGCCTAAGGTTGCAGACAAACTGACCCGTGCTCCTGTCAAAGTTGTTGGTACTGCAGTACCTCGCCCTTCCAAATGGTGGACTCTGCCCATTCATGAGAACTATGGCTCGTGCCGAGCCGAGATGGAGTGGTTCCATGCGTTATTTCTTCCAAAGGCGAGTTTCAGCAACTTCATAAATATGTTAGAACAGAAGGTGGGCCAGTCATTAAAAAAAGCTTATCGTTTGTTCCTAAGGTGCATGGGCAGCGCGGACTCGGTGTTCTGGAAGCTGTAAAACTACGGTCGGGGCAGTACATGTCTTCTATGGACCACTGGGTGGAAGTGCTTCCGGTCCAGGCACACCAACAACTGGTAAGGAGACGCCGCTTTTATCCTCCACGTGTCAAAATGCGGCTCCTGTGCTCAATGTCCCGGGGGGGGCCTCCTCTCCTCCGACTACCATCTCAGCCTCCTCAAGTACTGCTCCATCTTAACCACATGTGTAGGGCACAGCGGTTGTTCACGCAGTTCTCCTATGGCTTGCTCGGCGAGACGAAGTCCACTGGGGAGGAAACTGCCTCCGCATCATTGCGAGCAAGAAATCGAGGGTGGCGCTTTATCCGCGACAACTGCAAATTGGAACCGATGGTGACGGGGACAATGTGCGAGGAACATGGTGTTAGCGCTGCACCGAGGCAGGGATGGTCATGCGACCTGCATGGCGCATGTGTTCAATCTGGTTGTGAAAAGGTTCCTGAAGTCTTCTTACGATCTAGATCATTATGAAAATGGCCCAGGTGTCTGTGCTTGCACTTTATCCATTAGTACAAGCAGGAACATCCCTCTCGAGTTGCAGCGGCCAGAAAACGCCTCCCCCAACACACTCCATTTATATGCGATGTTGTCCACCGTTGGAATTCCTGCCTGCACATGTTGGACGACTGTATGAACAGAGAAAGGTCCATATTAACGATTTTTTTGATGATCAAGGCTGACAGGGGAATGTGTAACTTTGATGTAAGCCTAGTGGCAAGCTCATGCGTGACCACCTGCCGGTTGTTGAGGCCATTCGAGGAGCGACGTTATTTGGTCAGTCGCCTGGGACTACGGGATTGAATACGTCATTCACTGCTTATTGTCCTGGAACAACAGATGCTGATAAATCTGTCTGGGCAGGGGGGACTGGAGACGTGGCGACTACATCTCGTGGCCCATGAGTCCGGGTGGGGACTGAAATGGAGGAGGAGGAGGAGGACATTGGAAGCAGAAGGCATTGGTCTGTGAATGAAGTGATTTTTAACCCAGGTGACAAGGAGAGAGGGAGCAGGTGAAGCTGGAGGAGGTGGATGGAGGATGAGGAATGACGCGGCAGATGACCCCCAAGCACCGTGGCTAGTATACAGTGAAATGGAGGCTGGAGCCCCTCGGGGAAGTCAATTGTGCAGTCAGATGGCCGCTGCATGCTTATTTGCCTGGATCAGTGACATGCCGAATAGTCTGCAATCAGGCAGAGGTTGACTTCTGGCTCTCCTACCCTATTGGACCCTCGCTACAGGTCCAAATGGAGCCTTTTTCCCACGCTATTGAGAGGTGTAGGACAAACTAAAATAATTATAGGGAATTCCTCCGTAATCAGTTGGCCGATGCTATGTGCGGCATCGTCCCTCTTGACAGGTTCTGGACAGGGGGGTTCACCTCAGCGATTATCGACTACTGCCGCGGCGTGGCTGGGGGAAGGTGGGGGGGGGTAGGTGCAGTGTACCCAGCTCCATTCAGCAGTAACCTAAGGTCTGGATGTCACTGGTTGTGCATGCTTCCTTCACCGTAGGTGAGGAGGGTAGTCGCCTGCAGCAGCAGCAGCAGGCCTGGAGCATGTGCCATGATCCTACAAGTGGTGGCCTACTTGGGACAGCACTCTGCCACCCCAGTAGCGTAGATCCGTGGACTACTAGGGCAGCCAATATGGATGTGTGGCCGCAACTTGCCGATTTTGCACGTGGAAGAAGCTGTCATGACAGGCCCAGTAGTGTTAGCCATCAGAGTGGTTGTTCAGTGCGGTGGGGGCCACATCGTTTACCCCAAGGAGAACCGCTGTCCACGGAATGTGGATAACGGACTGACCTTTGCTAGATGAATCAGGGTGGTTCGGCCTGGGTGATTTCCACACCCCAATGGCTTAGGGCGTCAGACTACATCCAGCGATGACGCCTCACACCAAACTGTGAGAACATGAGTTATGGGTTCAATACTACCTGCCTCAGCCACTTATTCTGATGGCCGCCACCCGCATGATGCCACACATCTGCTGGACAGTTGTTCTCCATCTGCCACCTCATCTTTACATGGGGTAACTGGTTTTGCACCCACTCCACACTCTGTCATTGTGCACTGTCTGATCTCATGCTGCTGCTGTGGCTGCTGCCGTGAACTCCTCACTGTGTCATTGTGCCACTGTCTGAACCTCATGCTGCTGCTGTTGGCTGCTCGCCAGCGACCTCCACATTGTGTCATTGTGCCACTGTCTGACCTCATGCTGCTGCTGTGGCTGCTGCCGTGACATCCACACTGTGTCATAGTGACACCTGACTGACATATGCGGCTGCTGTGGCTGCTGCCGTGAACCTCCCACATTGTGTTCATTGTGCACTGGTCTGACCTATGCTGCTGTGTGGTGCTGCATGTGAACCTCCACACTAGTGTCATTGTGCCCTGTCTGCCTCATGCTGATGTGTGGTGCTTGCCGTGACCTCCACTCTGTGTCTTGTCCCACTCTGTGGCCTACTACCTGTTTTTGCCACCTCCAGAATGTCATTGTGCCACTGCCTGACCTCATGCTGCTGCTGTGGGCTGGTTGCCGTGACCTCCATGTGTCATTGTGACACTGTCTGACCTCATTGCTGCTGTGTGGCTGCTGCTGTAACCTACACACTGTGTCATTGTCCCACTCGTGCATACTCCTGTTTTTTGCCACCTCCAGAATGTATTGTGCCACTGCCTGAACCTCAGCTGATGCTGCCTTGCTACACACTGTGTCATTGTGACACTGTTGACTCTATGCGCTGATGTGGCTGCTGCCATGACCTCACCACTGTCTATTGTCCCAAATGTAGCCTGACCTCATGCTGATGATGTGGCTGCTGCCGTGACTCCACACTGTGTCTATTGGACACTGTCCTGACCTCATTGCTGCTGCTGTGGCTGCTGCTGTGTCCTAACGATGTTCATTGTGCCAATGTCTGACATCATGCTGCTGCTGCAGTGACCTACACAATTTGTCATTGTGCCACTCTGTGACCTATTCCTGTTTTTGCCACCTCCAGAATGTCATTGTGCCACTGCCTGACCTCATGCTGCTGTGGCTGCCGCCGTCACCTCCACACTCTGTCACTAATGTTGCCACCTGAGCTCTCAGCTTGTTTTTTTCCAGCTTTCTCTGGCATGACTTTATCAGGCAACATTCCCGCTTCAGTTTTTTTGGTCAGTTTTTGCCCTCTAAGTGCCCAGGAATTTTATAGTGAAGCGATTCTAAGAGCGGGGCAGTCATGTGCGTGTCATACTAAAACACAACATTGTATGAAGACCAAACCAAGCTCCCTCTGCATATTTAAGCATGGCACAACATTCTACAGCACCCTGCAGGCTCTGTGCAGCTGGAAATAGCTGTTTTTTTAACGTTGATTCGTGCCGAAGTAATTCGGAAAGAAGTTATTTTTTGCCGAGAAATTCGGCGAAGTGAACGAAACGAATTTCAGGAAATTCGCCCATCTCTAATCCCTGCTATTAGGCTACTTGTTAGTTGTTGTCCTTTTCATGTTGATTTATATATGTAATTATTATTATTTTTTGTTATATATTTTATATTCTGAATAAAGTTATATTAATTTTATTTCTTTTTTGTTTGGTGATTTATCCTGAGTGACATTACCCTTTACTTTAGGAGGTATTGGATGTTCTTGGAACCTAGCCCAATGTATTTCTTAGGAGTCTTTTTGGTGTTAAACATGTTCATATTCTGTCCGAAAACCGGATGGAAGAATGAACATGCACAATGTTTTTAGGGCGGCCAGCAGTTTGAAAAACCGCTGGGTGGAAAACCCGTGTAGTGGGGACTGCTGCACAGGTTTTCCATAGAAGCCTGGTATGTTCGTTTGTGGCCGGTTTTTCAGACGGTCTGCAAAACCGCAAACCATCTGAAAAACCGGCCGCAAACCCATACCATGGGGACATGCCCTTAGGGTCTCATGTATGAAAACCTTTTAGGTCTAAGACTTTCTTTGATGCCCACAGAAATCAATCACCGCTCCCCTTTCATTTTTCCAGAGTTTTCATACATGACCCTCTATTAGTGTCTGATCCATTACGGTTTTTCACTTCCGTTTTTTCAGCCCCATATTCCAAGAGCCACGTATTTGTTTTTTGTGGGATGAGTTTTATTTTTAAATTCTTTGGGGAGTGGAAATGGGGAAAGAACACAATTGGACAATGTTTTTAGAGGGTTGTTTTACAGAATTCATTGAGTGAAATAATTGACAAGCTATCCATATTCTGCTACTTTTAAATAATGAAAAACTTTGGATCACCATTTTCAGAGACCAATAACTTTTTTTTTTTTTACTATTCCCTTAGTGCTGCCAGGATGTACCAGTAGATGCTTGTTTGCTAAGGGGCTAAAACAAATGCCTAGGCTGTCTAGCCTATGACTAACACATATGGAGCCCCTAGCTGTCAAGCTGTAAGCCTTTTGTCCAGTTTGTACATACCACCTCCATAGCTTCCTTTTGGTTTTTTGGAATAGCCTGTTTTTCCCTCGATTTTGAGCCTAGTCCTAAGAGCTCAGGGGGGTTTTTACATCTTACTGTTTCACAGAGCCTGCTCTTTACAGCCAGCATCAGACTCACACTTCTTGTTCAAGCCCTGGGTGGTTCTATAGCAGGGATTGACATTTCAGCTCTGCCTGAGCCTGTTAGAGGGACAGTGGTGATAGATGAGTTTTAATAGCAGGGTACAAGGCTACAGAGCTCTAAAGAGTTAAGGTTTATCAGTAGGAAAGATAAACAAGCTCCTGTGCTGCCTAGATGATACAGCATGGAGTGACATCACCAACTCTGCTACAGCAATGCGAGGTGGTTGGTAACCTAGGAAATCTGTAAACAACCTGACAATAAGAACTGCTCTAATTCTAAAATGAAGCAAAATCAGAATAGTAATGTATTTGGTAACAATCTTTGTTTGCCTTTGAATACAAGTTAAAAGCTAATCAATGTGGTGGGAATACCCCTTTAAGCAGCTTTCCTACCTGGCCCTAACAAAGCTAATTTTGCTCAAAACAAGGAGTGGCGAGAAAGACTTGCCATTTTCTCTCCCAATTATGTTTTTCAGAGCTTGTGAATTTGCCAATACAATTACATGGTAATATATTTGGGGCTCACTTTTATAATAATTAATGTTTACAGAACTACTTTTGTGTCGCAGAGGTTCATTTTAACTGATAATCCCTTTAAGAAGTTTTTTCTGGCAATATTTTGGAGAATTTCTTTCTATTGCGCAGAAGCTAAAGACCCTATAATACTGATTACTTTGCAGATTATTGACTTTTCTGAACGTAAGCCCTTGCATTGAGTGCTGCTTTGATTTGCTTTTTTACTGATAATTTATTTAACCAGTACCTGAGATTTATTGCTTTCATAATTGTGTTTATGATCTATTTCCTGTGTTTTTTTCATCAATCATATTGGTTTTTAGGGACAGTTTTTCATTAGATTATTGGAACCTGATCACTTCATTAAATGTGTTTATGAATACTGTAAAATTAATTAGCTATTTTATGTTGTAACGTTTATTTTATCTGCCATTTATGGAACTTGGGAGCTGACAGATGATCACACATTGCAGATTATCAAACAGATGTGGACAAGTAAAATCTATGTACAATATGCTGCAGGAAGACTTCCAACCTAATAAAACTAGGAAAACATGATTCTGATATACAATAAGCTGCAGTCATTTTATTCTTCTATGATAAGTGTCTTCTTGCTCCACTAAGACATTTAATTACAAGATTTTGGATTATCAAGTAACTCAGAGTCATAAAAAACGGATTTATATGCACAGAGATTCTTAGAATGATTCCGAAATGTGGAAGAGGAGGGTGCAGTGATTTCTAAACAGTAGAAAGTTTCTGGTACACAAACCAAAAACATATGGAATTTTTCTATAAATATTTATTATGGTGTTAAAACCTTTAAGTACAGAAGAGCTGAATCGGATGATAAAAAGCCATTGTAGTTTTGCACTTCTTCCAGATTGCTAATCTTGTTACATAGACCCACACACATCACTGAATTAAGTTGTTGTAATTGCATTTCCTTATAGTACTTAACACTGATGATACCTAAAAACCGAGATTGAATCTCCAATTATACTGATGGATATCAGATTTTGAAGAAACATCAGCTTGATATATCTCTTATCTGCTGCACTTAGATTTGCTGCAGACTTTCCCTTGGATTACAGAAGCTGAATAGTAGATATGCTGCTTTGGATATTTTCAGCACAGAAATTAAAAGGGTTTTCTCACTACAATGATTAGTTCTTAACATGTAGGAAAAGGTGAATGAAGACTATTACTAAATACATTGCTTTGTTGTTTGTTCTTTGGTCAGGAGATAAAGAAAATTTTATCTCCTCTTAAAATACACAAGTTTCCGGTTACCGACCATCTCTCCCCACCTCCACCTGTTCTCTCTTATCTCTCACAGCTCTAAGCTGTGGTCACTCTTACCATGGTGAGTCACCTCCTGCAAAGTCTTATCTCTAGCAAGGGACTTTGTATACTTAACTAAATGAGAAGCTTTCACTCTTCAGAGCTTCGTACTCTTGTATAGTAACTTTATAGTAACTTTATAAACCTCCAGCAGTCATGTCAGTGTAACAGGAATAGCTAGGAACAGCAGACCTGATGTGTCAGTCACTGCTATAGACCCGTCTGCGGTCTGAACAGGATGTGTAAGTCTAAAGCTGTCTGTGGCTCTGTGAAACTGCAGCGTGAGAAAAGCTCTTTAAAATGCTGTGCAATACGACAACTTCTGATGCAGATTGGTTGTGGATTTGTTGCAGATTTTCATTACTGAGTTTAATAGGGAAGGTGAAAATACACAACATAATCCAACTGTTGCGGATTTTGCTATGCGTTACCCAGAGATGTGTGGTAAAATCCTCAAATCTAGAAAAAAAAAGTCTGCTCAAAGTTTAAAAAAAAAATATATATATATTCACATCCCTTGACCCTTCAGTAACAACACAGTGAATACTGCTGCACTTCAGATTCAGGTCTAATTTGACCCGAATTCAACCACTATCACCAAAATACCATTTTGGCAGTTAACTTACCGGTCCAACAACACAACACTCCCGTTGCAGCCTAACTTCAAGGTCTGACGTCTTTTCCAGTTACTCCACTAAAGGTTGTAGGAACCAGAAGTGACAGCCAATTTCACATTCAACATCACTTTTGGAAGTTAGGCTGCAAAAGTTCTGCTTGGAAGAGATCCTGCTAATGAACAATGAAATCCAGTGGAATCACTATATGACTCTACTGAGCAACCTTGTATAGGTCCCTTAGATCTCTCAATTTTGCTCAGTTTATTGAGGCACTAGAATTTGGACTAAAACTTTCTGACTGCATTTGTGGACAGATAGACATTCTTGGTAGTTCAAATAAAACCTCAGCAGCAAACTTGCCAGTGAAACAGACTGAACAGGAGTTAGTAAAATGCTAAGCAGTATATACAGTGGGGCAGATATACTATGTCAATATATGCCAACTGGCATACATAGACACTTTATGTACCACATTCACCAAGGAGGCATGTCTCGACCTGTGACTTCATACACAAAAAGATATGCCTAATCTTTGGTTTAGCCTAAGCCATCCAATAGGTGATAAGTTAGACAACAGTGTCTAAGTTGTGTCAAGCTTATCATTCTTAATGAGGCACTGTGTTAAATTTGAGATATTCTTAGACTGTTAAGTTTACACTGTGTAAGTACTTTCTAAGAGAAGGAGAACATCTCTCCTTATGGAGAACACCAGTTAAGGTGTGTAGTGTTTTGATTGCCTTTTAGCCCACTACTAAGCATCTGCATATCACAAGGCATTATGGGAAAGGAGCTGGGAAGCTCACTGCGCCCGCTATTGGTTGTAACAAATCCTCAATTTACTTCTAATTCACTGAATCTTTGAGAAGCAAAAAGGAATATTAGTCAAAAGCTCATGGGAAAAGAGCTGCAGTGCCTTCTGTTGATTGTAGAATTCCTCAAGTCATACTGAGCCTTGCAATGTAATAAGGGATTGCCATAGCCAAACAAGTTTGTTCCTCTGCAGACAGCTGTTTCGTGGTGTTGCCCCTTATTAGTGCAAGATAGAACACTGGCTGGCTAGGCGGGTAGCAATGGGCATAGCTCTAAAGGGTTATGGTAAATCATTGGGGAGAGGCACCATAAGGGCATGCGTAAACTTATTGTTTTACTCAATCAAAATATTCTAAAAGGCTCATGAGAAAAGAGCTGCAGAACCCTCTATTGGTTACAGCTTTCCTCTAGTCACAAGGTGCTTCTCCCTAATGAGAAACCTTACCACTTTAGAGCTATGTTAATTGTCGACCACCTAGCCAGCTAATGTTCCTCTCTGAAGTGATCAGAAAACGGCAAGTTGCAGATGAACAAACTGGAAAGGTGATGGTATACCCTTTTACATTGCAAGTCTTATTGAGTTGTATGTGACTTGAGAAATGCTACATCCAATAGAGGTCACTCCAGCTCTATTCCGATAAGCCTTCTAGAATAATTTAATTTTAATGGAACATCAAGGCAGGCCAACATGGTGCCTCTCCCCAATGATCAACCTATAGTAAGTATTTTATTGGACGGTATTTATAAATCTGCCCCAATGTTCCATGGTTACTACTAAATTAGAGCCTTGTCATAGAGCCCTCAACAATATAAGGATTATAAAGTAGTTTTCACTGCCATATTTATTTATTTCGTAAACAGGGGTATGTAAAAAGGTGCTGGGTACCATTAGGGTGGCTTCATTTTACACCACAAATTTGGGCATAACGAGTCTGCCACAAAATTTATTTGTTATATTTATATTTTAATATAGATTTTCAGTAGACTTGCTGTGGATTTCACCCATTGAAGTCTATAGGGTAAAATTTACAGAAGGACCATAGAAGATCCACATAAAAATCCATAGTCAAATCTGGTTTAGGGTTATGCCATGTGTGAATCCACTGTGAAGTCCTATTTAACATAACACATTTTTTAAGTATTTGGGTGTTAGTTTTATGCCAAAAGTCTCATTAAACCATTAACATTCCACCTCCAGCAGAGAAAAGCAGAGATTGAGCCCCAGGCTAATCTTTGTACAGAATTATAGCACTTCAATCTGCCCATCTATAGCATCTAACAGATAGCCTTGGATTTCTGGTGGCGGATCCTCTACTAAATACATGTCCAAATAAATCTAATGTGAATATAGAGGAGAAACAGGAGCGCAGACAGTGTTTTGTTCCAGTTCAGTCATATTATTTTGAACAGGTAATGTTGTACCTCTTTATCACCTCACAATACATCCACAATATGTGAATAAAATATATATTTTACATAGGTTTATTTGCAAACACAACACATTAAATTGTATAGTGGCTTTAAATTGTGGAGGTGAAAATGTCTGGCACTGTAGCTTTGTCTGCTGCACAGAAAGCATAGTGTTTTAGCCTCCAGAACTCTATGAATGTCTCTTTCAAAGTACTCCAGGCAATAAATCTGCCAATGATAAAGGTCATGGTATGTTGTAGTATAAAGTAAGACAACAAATGTTAGTGGAATAAATAGTAATAGAAATCATCAACTGACATGAAGAACCAGAGCGCCTGTGTTGTATTTTGGCATCTAAGTTGCTGGTGTAGCAGTATCATAAACCATTTTATAGGACTTATTGTTCTTCAACAGAAGCCTCCAACCTGCTTTGGCAACAAACTGGTAATGATTCTGCGAACCGTACATCAGACACAACGCAGGATGGATGCTAACGTTTATAATAAAGCTTTTATTGCTAAGGAATGGTAGCTAATCTTTGTAGTGAGAAAACCCCTTTAAGAACTGTTTTCAGCATGAAAGTGCCCTGATCTCGACATCATTGAGTCTCTTATTACATGAAAAGACATGCAAGCCTACATCCACAGAAGACCTGTGGTTAGTTCTCTAAGGCCATATTCACACGACTTATTTGGGTACGTATTTCAGCCCGTAATTCGTGGCGTACAGCGCGAATTACGGGCTGAAATACGGCCCAGGCATTACAGTAATCTACAGTTCTCATAGAGAACTATGGATTACGTCTCCTCTCCCTGCTCGGCGATTCCGCCGCGGGGGGAGATAAGTGACATGTCATTTACTAGCGGCGTATACGCGCACTAGTAATGATAGTCTATGGGCCGGCGAGGTGCCGTCCCCCGCTCCCGCCCCGCCCCCGTCCACACGGCGTGATTGCGGGGCGTAATTACACCCCACAATTAAGCTGTGTGAACATGGCCTAAGATGTGTGGAACAACCTCCTTGCTGAGTTCCCTAAAACACTGCGTGTTATTGTACCTAGAAAAAGTGATGTCTTGAAGGCAAAGGGTGGTGATACCAAGGGCCACATGTATGAAAACTGTCTGTGTCTAAAACTCACTTTGTTGCCCATAGCAACCAATCAGAGCGCCCCTCTCATTTTTCCAGAGCACTATATGAAATGAAAGGGGAGCTCTGATTGGTCACCATGGGCAACAAAGTGAGTTTTAGACCTAGACAGTTTTCATACATGTGGCCCCAAATATTTTTATTTTGATCTCTCTTTTGCTCATTCACTTTGCATTTTGTTATTTAATAAAAATCAATAAAAATTAATGGTTTCCACCCAATTAACAAAGGATTTTGACTAAATACTGCTTTAGTCATCTACAAATTAATTCATCGGTAACTCATACTCCCTGCTGTGTCCTCCAGTTCCCCAGTGTTGGACTGGACTTCCTAGGACCCACCAGTGGGGTTAATTATGGCGTTCCATCAGTGATGTTGAACCTGGGGCCCACCAGTGGAGTTGATTCTGATGGCCTATCCTACAGCTACTGCTTGTACTTTGCTTTTTGCCTCGTTCTCTCTGCCTTACTGCCTCTCCCAAGGATGAATTTGCAGCTGAAAAGCTGCCATGATCAGGGGTCCACCAGGGGTTTCCTCTATTCTCCTGTGGATCAGTCTGAGCCTGTCCCTTCCAACTTTTGAATGTCAGCTGAAGATTATGCTGCACGCTTTAAAAGCAAGATCGTCAACATCAGATAGAGATTTAACTTATGGCCCCCGCAAACTATCTCATCACACAACGCCTTTCCTAAATGACCTGCTTCTTCATCATTACTCATAGCAAGCTCTCCACCCTACTCTCTATATTCCACCTCATAACATGTACGCTTGACCCAATATTATCCAACCTCATCCCAAACTACAGAACCATGATTAACCCAACCCTAACTAATCTCTTCAACCTAACACTAACCACTGGAATCTTTCCCTCTTCCCTGCAAACTTGCAACCATCACAACTCTCTTAAAGAGCCCCCAACTCATTTCATAGATGAATTTTTTATAGTCAAGTGAACCCTGTCTGGTACGTGGAATAGACAGTAACATCACCAGCTCTCCTCAGATTACCCTAACCTGTCTCTCTGTGCCTCTTATTTTCAGTCTTACATCTGTTACCCAGTATAACAGACCAGTCATAGATCTATCTGTCTGTCGTCAATCCTCTGCCACCATTGTCTTGCTTATCAGGGGCTGCAACCTAGTTTTCTATAGGCCCTGAGCGGTGTTGTTATGAAACGTAACTTTAAAAAACATGAAGAAACTGACACGTGCATTAAGGATAAATATTTCAATGATAAGTAATAAGGTCCCCATAGGAATCAGGTAAAATGACCAATCTGATGAGTTAGGCCTGGTTCACATCTGTGTCAGGAGTTTCTTTTGGGACCTCCGTTATCAAAGAATGAAATTATAGTGCGGCATATCTGCTGGTCCCTATTGTAATGAAACAGGTCTATCAGGCGCTGTTGGTGTCGTTATAAAACAGGTCTGGTTCCACCTGTGCAACTGAGATTTTAAATGCAATCCCCAAAGTTGATGAGAGCCACCCCTTAGAGCAGGCATCCTCAAACTGCGGCCCTCCAGCTGTTAGGAAACTACAACTCCTATCATTCCCACTGTTATACATTGTATAAATGCATGATGGGAGTTGTAGTTTCCCAACAGCTGGAGGGCCGCAGTTTGAGCATGCCTGCCTTAGAGCATGTGTCAAACTCAAGGTCCGCGAGCAGCATCTGGCCCACCATGTCATTTTATGTGGCCCATGAAAGCTTAGACACCGCATGCAGGGAACAAAGTCCAGAAGCAGATGGACTGGCTCTCCACTTTCCCTGGAGGATGCAACCAATGCTAAGCAAAGATGGTGATGCCAGCACAAGGAGCACCATCTTGAATTCGGATCTCCAGCACACATTGCTCTGTTCAGCAACTTGTAGGCATCGGTAAAGCTCTAAAGGTCCTACCCAGGCACCCTTAACATCTTCCAAGGCCCTCAAATGGCCTTTTGAGGGCAATAATAATGCAGATGTGGCCCCAAGTGAAAATGAGTTTGAAACACCTGCCTTAGAGTATATGCTATTCATATGTTCTGAGATGTGTTAAAGGTCCATTATTAGATAACCTTACTTCTGAACTTTCTCTCTCTCTTAAAAATAAAAAGTCCCTAATATGTGTAAAAACAAAACAAAAAAAAAAATGGCTTATGTGCCCCATAAGAGCACTTTTTGTTTAGTAGCTCAATAGCTTAAAAATACAAAGGCCTCAAAGTGTCCATACCTCTTTATATTTTCAGTGGGGAGAGAAAAGAAAGCTGTTGCCAGATCCCCTGATCTCAACTTATCTGTAGAAAATACAAGAGGATCAATCATTGGAATTAAATATTCCCAATCATTCTCCTCTATGACATTAAACTTGTCATAAATACAACTGTTCCAGCAATTTGAAAAATGCTAAAATGTCTCAAACAACTGTCCTTTGATGAAAAGAAATTTGGGATGAGAAAATAGTGAAATATTAAATTATTACCCTAATTTCCATATCGGCACATCATTGACACATCCAGGATCCCAAATTAAAGGGGTTTTGCCAAGATGTAATGTTGACGTGGGATCCTCCAAAATGGGGATTTAATCACTTTTCTAAATATATGTGATTACAAAAAGTGAAGCCTGTGAGAGCTACAGCATTGCTCAGTCCCCCCTTAGTTTTCTGAAAGTTTACATTAGACACGACCAGGACACTGACAAGAGCTGATCTGGCCTCGCTTGCATGTTTGCACTTCTTATCTGATGACAGGGAACATGAAGGAGCTTGCAAGGGGCTGGGGAGAAAGTGTAGTGTATGTGGCTGTTTCTTTGTATAGATAATCCACTGGTTTTAATATAATTATTTGAGTAAACATTGCAGATGCTCCCTTCTTCCTTGCTCTCTGCTCACCCCCATCCCTCTCACACCTGCTGACATTATTTACTCTGCATGCTTTGTTTATATATTCTCCTGAGCAGATAATAGGTAAGGAATTCACTTCATGGCAAAACCCCTTTAACCCTGAAGAACAGCTATTCTGTTTTACTGCCTCATTCCGGTGTATCATTGTCTAATTCCCAGTCCATTCATCCATTCACTTCCGCTGGTTGCTATGAAATCCAGGGACAAGCTTGTCTACTGATGCATCCTTGGCTGCAAAGCTGAGCTCTTGTCATTTATTTATTTCTGGCTGTTTATATAGTGGCAGATATTCTACAGTGCTTTACATGCCTTGTCATCATTAACAATTAAATATACACCAGAACCAACTTCATAAAAAATATTTGAAGATAGGGAGGAAAGCCTAGGCCCCAGAGTACATGAGCAAAAACCTCATGCAAATGCTGGCTTGAGGTGGCTTCAAACTTTGGCAATATGGATAACCACTCCACTTCTCACGAGCTTCTTTGCCTTGTGTAAACTGAGCAAGCTGAGCCAATAAAAAGGTTTCTCTACAATTGTATATTAAGGGCGCGTTTCCACGGTAAGTGCCAAATACCGGTCGGTTATGCGACCGGTATTTGCACTGTTTTGTGGCTGTCCCCACGGCTGCGGGGGGGGACGGCTATTCTCCAAGATGAGCGGAGAAAAACCCTCCCCCTTCACATTGACTTGCACATATTCCGTCTGAAAACCGGACGGAAGAATGTGCAGGTACAATGTTTTGCGGGCGGACCGCGGGCGGAACAACCGCTGGACGGAAAACCCGTGCAGTGGGGACTGCTGCACGGGTTTTCCATGGAACACCATTGTACTCATTTTCGGCCGGTTTTTCAGGCAGTCTGCAAAACCGCAAACCGCCTGAAAAACCGGCCGAAAAAACGTGCAGTGGGGACATGTCCTAAATGTCTTTCTTAGCTGTTCATGGGGATTATTTTTTTTAATACTTCTGTGTTCAAGATTTGAATTTATATACTTGTTATAGCACCACCTGGTGTTTTCTAATTTGCCTGCCAAGATATCTATCTGATGTGTTTAGTGCTAATGAAAAGTGCACTGATTCTTATTTATTGTCCTAATTATATCCAGTAGCTCACAAATAAGGTTACATTTAATTTGAGCTAATTTCCAATACGCAAATCAAATCTTTAAATGACAATCATGGAAAAGTGCACTAAATAATAAAAAAAAATAATTTTTTTATTAATCTTAGTTAAAAAATGTGAGAAAAATGGATAGACTATTCACATTTGCAAAAAGAGCCAATTTTAAAATACAGAGTTTATGTTTAGCCACCCTATAGCGGGGATAAATGCGTAGCAAAGGGAGGAGTGAGTAAGATCAATAATTTAATAGTGCCTCACGCCCTATACAGGCCCTATTATAAATACTGCCTATATTGCGCTACCTAAATTACAGGGACAAAACGTCCTGATAAGGACGACCCTGTCCGGAACCTTATCCCTGTCTAAATATCCTTATTAAGCCCTACTACCAAAAGCACCTAAAATTGTTAAATGGATGCTGTGATAAAGAATAGAGAAAAACAGCACTTACATTAATATGTACAAATCCCAACTCACAAATAGTCCCAACATGTTTCGGTACCTACTTTTACCTCATCAGGAGACGGAGATCAGTAGGCTACATAAATCACGGGTATAGAGCATATGGCTCATAACGTGGCGTTCAGCTATGGTTTGCTGCCCGTGTGGTCTTAAGTTTACTTTTGAAATTCATTTTGATAAGTTGACCTTTTTGGATGTAAAGGTCATGAAGGACTCTAGTGGAAATATCTCAACAACAATTTACCGTAAACCTACGGCATCCAATTCCCTATTACATTGGCGTAGTAGCCATCTGGTACCCCTCAAACGAGGAAACCCAAGGGGACAGTTTCTGCGCTTACGCAGAAACTGCTCAAGTAAATCAGAATATAAAAAACAAGTCATTGGATTTTAACACTAGTTTTAGGGAAAAGGGATATCCGGGAAGTTGTCATCAAAGAAAGGGTACCGTAGCACTTCGGACGGATAGAACTAAATTATTGACCCCAAGGGTTCAAAATATCCAACAGAAGGATGATATAGCCTGAGTTATTGGCACTTTTGATGAAGCCTCTAATGAAGTTCGTAAGATACTTACCAAACATTGGGTTTCTGCTCCTGATCTGTTATAAGGAAAAGGTTGGGCCAAATCCTTTTAAATTTTCATTTAGACGCAG